>JAQQSV010000771.1:0-47910 GCA_028646515.1 Pseudochirops corinnae
AAATAGCTTTACATCTACATTTTTGGTAGACACAGAATATTTTAAACATTGAGAAATGAAGTAATGATTTTATCATCACCTGGCCTCATTTCTACCCCATATTTAAGATTGTCACAATAAATTAAAAATCATTAATTAAGGGCCGACCATGTGCTAGCCGCTATGCTAGGTGCTAATGGCTAAAGAGCAAAAATGAAATAGTCACTGTCTTCAAGAAGCTTATATTCTGTTTGAGAGAAAACATATACATGTATAGGTATATTAAAACATATGCAAAATGAATACATAGATACATGGTGATGGGGGTGGAGGCACCAGCACGATATTACATTAAGTAGTGTGTGACAGTGATGTCAGTTCACCAAACTTATTAAGCAGCTGTTATGGATAAGACATCATATTTCCACATGCCTGATTCTGTTTTAATATGATCATTTTTGCATGTAATTCTCTTAGAGATTTAGATGGTTAAAAAAAGTTGAAGTTGTTTTAGGAGAGAGGAGGAAGGGTTGAAATTCTTATACCCAATTTAAGAAGCAGTAGCCAGGAAGCAAGAGGGAAATATAAGCAAAACCTTCTAAGATGATCGTGTTGTTTTTACTATCTTCTGACTGAGATCCTGGGCTCTTTCTGGAGAGTTTAGGTTGTTTTCCCAGGCCAAAGGGTGGGGTAAGGAATCTGAATCAGAAGATTTGTGTTTGGAGCTGATTGGCAGTTTCTGTGAGAAATTATTCACTTCAATAAGCTTTGTTATTTTGGCAATTTCTTACTGAGAATTGATGGTGTCCTTCATTTTCAGGCAGGGGGGATGGGATGTTGTTTCTAGTAACTGCTGGGACAGGAGAGTCAGTCAGAGAGCTAGCTGCCTGCCTGAGTGACTGAAGAGGGTCTGGGACAATGGAATGTTGTTTCTCCATCCTGGAAGCCCCCTGCTTTTTGATCATGTTGATACTTTTAAATTTTCACACCATAGTTCAAAATGGGTAAGGTATAATTTCACATCCCATCCATAAACACTGGATAAATTCCCATGCCTGGGTATGTGGGCACACACACACACACACACACACACACACACACTCACTCCTTCTAGGCCTGAGGAAGAAACATGTTGTTTTTAAATTGTACTTTTCATTAATAACCAAACCATGAAGGTCAAATCTTTTCAACACTGGACTATTTTTGCTTACCCTATAGAGTTTTCCTATCTATTTAACTCAGATAACATATAAAATCTAGGTCTTTCCATCTCGATGATGATTTAGGGTTCCACAGAGGAAGAAAGTCGTAACTAAGATAAAATGCAAAGTTAAAATATATGTCTTAGATCAAATATTCTTCTATGGCAAAAATAAATGAAAGTTTCAACTGTCTGGAAACGAGGCCTCCACATAATTACCGAAAGATTACACAGCTGTCCTACCTTCATTAACCCAGGGGAATTTTGTTTTTCTTCCTTTGACTCCAAGTCATCATCTTTCACAATTACCTCATAACTAATCAAAGCTTTTATTCAAACTTTAGTAGCCAAAAGAGCCATTTTGATTATCTCTGTCCTGATGGCATGCTATTTACAAGCCCTGTTTATTGCTAATAACTTTTTTTTTTATTTTAAAATCGGTAGGCTTAAAACGTGCCTTAACAACAACAATAAAACATGGGCCTAAAATATTAACATACCACTTGCATAGAACATCCATTTCCCTGTGTGTTTCTTTACAACCTGTAATAAAAGCATACTTAGAGAAAGGACCCAGTTGTTTGCCTTGATGACGGGTCTATCTGGAGTTTCATTGATTCTTCTTTATGTTCTTTGAATAGCAGAAAGCTGCGAATGACACTCAGGGAATGGTACCCCATGTACTTCAGTACAGATAATCTTTTATTCTTCTTCCAGCGCTTGGCAGAGTAGATTTTCATTTCATTCCGTCACTTACATACCTACACAGGTTACCATTTGTCCATTGGATTAAGTTTGAATTCCTCAATGCAAGATGTAAACCTCTGCATCATTTCAGCCCACTTTGCCTTATTTTTCCATTATTTCCTAACCATCCATTCTGGGCAAGGCTGGATCTTTACTGCCCTTTACCTTTGCTATCAGCACATATACCTTATTCACACCTGTTTCCATCAATCAATCAATGAACAGACATTTATTAAATGAGGACTATATGTCAGGCACTATTAAGATTGGAGAATACAAAGACAGAAGTAAACCCATCCCTGTCCTCAAGAAGCATTCATTCCAAACTTTTTCTCACACTCTTCACTGGAAATCTCAGCTCCTCCTCCTCCTCTTCCCTCTCTAAATCAATCAATTGATCAACAAGCATTTATTAAGCATTTGCTATTCTAGAGAGGGCAGCTAGATGGCACAACTGATAGAATGGCAGGCCTAGAGTCAGTAAGACCTGAGTTCAAATCCTGCCTCAGACACTTACTAGCTGTGTGACCCTGGGCAAGTCACAACCTTATATGCCTCAATTTCCTCATCTATAAAATGAACTGGAGAAGGAAATGGCAAACTACTACAGTATCTTTACTAAGAAAACCCCAAATGATGTCACAAAGAGTCAAACACAACTGCTACAACTGAACAAAATAGGTGAGGATACAAAGAAAAAGAGAAAACAGTCCCTGCCCCTGAGGAACTTATATTATAAATGGGGAGGCAGCATGTATCTAAATCCAAATTCTACCATTGTACCAGGCTGAACTCAAGTCCCAACACTGTCATGCTGATAACTCCTACTCCCATATATTGAAATGCAATTACATTTGTAATTTACACAAAATGCAACACAAAATATCATCATATCATTTCTTCTCAAATTCCCATAAGAGCAGGAATCATATGATTCAGACCTCTTAAAAATCTTAAACTCACCATATCTGAAGCCTCTCTTTTTCCTAACTTTCCTATTATGATCAAGAGCACCACCAATTATCCCAGTTTTTCAGGCTCAAAATCTAAGTGTCATCCTTAACTCCTTACTCCATCTTAACTCCTATATACAATTAGTTGTCAAGTCCTATCATTTCTACCTTTGTAACATTGATCATACATGTTTTCTTCTGCCCTTTGACACTACCATCATGAAGGTTGTAATCACCTCCTACCTGATCTATTCTAATAGCTTTTTATCATTGGTCTCCCTGTCTCAAGTCCCTCCCCACTCCAGTCCATCCTCCACTCAATTGTAAAACTGATCATCCTAAAGCACAGGTCTCACCATATCACCTCCCTATTTAATAAACTCCAAAGGTTCCCTATCCCTCCTAGATGAAATACAAACCTTATTTTTGGCATTCAAAACCTCTTCATAACCTGGACCACTTCTAAATCTTCTCCTTTCTTCTTCCACAATACTCTTTGATCTAGTGACACTGATTTTCCTGATGTTCCTTACATAAGATATTCCATCTCCTAAACCCTCATTTTCAACAGCTATTCCCCATGCCTAGAATTCTCTCCCTCCTCATCTCTACCTCTCAGATTCCCTGGCATCCTTCACATTCCAACTAAAATCTCATCTTTTATAAGAAGTCTTTCTTGATCCCCTTTAATGCTAGTGTCTTCCCTCTGTTGATTATGTCCAATTTTTGATGTTTTTTGTAGGTTGTCTCTTACATTAGACTGAGAATTTCTTGAAAGGAGGTCTTAAGCCCAGCACATAGTAGATACTTAATACATGCTTGTTGACAATTTGTTAGATTTACCCTCTTCACTAAGAGGAAGAGAGGAGAAATTCAGTACTAGAGTGATTAATAAATATTCATGAGTAAAAACTCTGTCTCCAAAGAAATTCTACCAATTCATAGATTTAAGCTTATCTGATCTGTTCATTGTAATATGCAAAGACAGTTGGGATTAGTTTGCTCTCAACTAAAGCAAACAGCTCCCTTTGCTGTAGTATACAACCCACATCCCCCTAACGTGTATGAATCATCCAGAACCATTTGACTGAAATTCACCTACATGCACTACTATCACTTCCAGCAGCCAGGTCAATGTAAGCTAACACCTGTTGGGTAATAAATGATAATAATTATAATAGTAATTCAACAAGCATTTATTAAGCACCCATTATATGTCAGGTACCATGCTAAGAAATAAAAAAGACTTACAACAACATCAGTGTCACTCTAAGGTTTATGAAGCATCTCGTGTATCTTATCTAAAGCTGGCATTCCTCTTAGCTGGGAAAGTGCTCTCCACACAATAGGTGCCTAGTAAATGTTTATTGGATTTATTTTCATTGTTCAATCTGAGAAATTAGAATGGTCTTCATACAACTTCATTACCAAGTTCTTTGAAGCTAATAGTACTAGGGAAATCGGTTATAGAGGCTACCAACAGCTATTGGAAACCCAAACACTACTTTCTTTTATTGAACTCTGACAAATATGACGATGTTTTTAATGCTGTAGTTCTGTTTAAAAAAAAACAACAACTCATGCACGTTTTTATAAAGCATACATTTGAAACTCAAATGACGATGTTAGACAACATCCTTTCAAGTAGGCCCGCATTTTGTTTAGGTGAATGTAACTTAACTGACAGATTACCATTTTGCTTGGGGTAAAGACAGAGAGAGGTTGAGTAATTTTTGCAGAGAAATCCAACTATACCAGCTTAGAAAGCTTATGGAATCTTTCTGGTTTCTACTTCTTTACAAGCTCTGACAGAATGGCATGGCTTCCAGGAGAATGACTTCTTAATGAGTTTCCCAGAATCCCTAAAATGGTATAAGAAGACAACAGCATTCTAAGGGTCACCTACAGCCTGAAAAAAAATAAAAATTACTTTGAAAATATATTCTTTATCACTGGGATGTTTTCAAAGAGATACATTGAGTACTGAAGACAAAGTCATTTGGATAGTAAGAATAATGGGCTGTGAGTAAACAGTATTTGATATTGGGGGAGGGGTATGTGGAATGGTACTCCATAAAACCTAGATTCATGTATTTAGAGCTGGAAGGAAACTTCAAAGCCATATAGTCTAACCCTCTCATTTTACAGATGAGAATATTGAGGCCAAGACAGGCTAAATGACTGGCCAAAGGTCATGTAGCTACTGTAGCAGAACAGGAATTCAAACTCAAGAACTTTGACTCCAAATCCAGTATGCTGCCTCCATAATTCATAAACTCTCTGTACCAAATAAAGCCCCTCAGAAAATCCATGGTTTTACAAAGCCTCCTATTAATTATATCATTCATTTTAGTTTAGTGTTTGAGAACTTCTGAGAATTGTATTTCTAAGATTACCCAGGAGGATTCAGAGCATGAATAATCACAGGATCATCTCCTCTTTTAAACGAGGAAACACGAATCTCAAATGCCAAATTAAAGCACTTGCATATACAGTTTAAAAAGAGATTGATTTAATTTAAGGCAAACTCTGACTGGAGACACATAGAAAGTCAGAAAGGACTTCAAAGGAGGCAGTGCAAGTGGACAGATGGGCAGAATTCAGCTCATTGTTGTTCTGTGGTTTCTTTTTTCAGTCCTATCTTTTTAAAAGTTTTAAGTAAGGGCTTATGGCTGTTTTTTAAGAGGAAAAATTGGCTCAAAAGTGGGATATTTGCATGTAGTAGGATCTTCGCATATCCTGTACTTGAAGTTGTGCATGTTGTGAAATGTGAATATAAACTTGAGAATTTAAAACAAATCACCAGTTACTGAAGACTTCATTGAAAATATATTCATTCCAAGATGACTTATCATCTATGGTGACGTCCTTCTTTCTAAACCCGAAAAAAGTTTTAAAAAATGGTAATAAAAACCACATGGTTGCCTTCATTTCATCACCACACTTGGCAGAGTAAACACCGCCTGGCAATCTGACTGTCAGCTGAGTCTGTAAGAATAAGGGCAGCGTTGCCCTGTAGTTAAATCTAATGCTTTCTTTCTGAGAACAAGTCAGTGGGTGACTTTTCTTCTTATCAGTTTTCTCAGTAATGTTTGGAAAGGGCTTCTGCGGATGAGAATAAAATGTCCTCATGTACTGAGCTGCTGAAATGGTGAGCACAATCAATTGTTTGGTGGCAGGATATGTCTGCAGGCAAAGGCTGCAAGTGCCCTATGACTAAAGCAGCCATTTTTAGCTGTCTCACTGATGTGAGCCACATGGGGTTTCAGAGCTTGGTTTCTTGCTCCCTCTGCCTCAAAGTTTTTAATTAGGTCACCTCAACGTGCATATCTTTGCCACTATGTGGAAACATAAATAGCAAGAATTCAAATGTATAGGGTTGGTAAATTGGGCTTTAACTACTTAAAATCCAAACATTGCTTTCCCTTGTTTGATTCTGAAAAATTTCAGGGTATTAATATTGTAATTATGTTTAGAAATAATACTAATTTAACTTTTGCAAAATTAAAATTGAAGAGCAAATGATTGCTTTGGGGTCCATTCTAGGCTGGTGTTTCATCTAGATGAGTGCATTATAACTGATAAGTCATAATTCTGCTGTGTCACCTTCCCATTCACGTAATCACAGAGCTGGAAGGGGCCCTAGCAATCATTTGAGCTTACAGAAATAACTAAGAGAGTTCGACATCTTATATTGGCTCCAAAGGAGAGTCCAATTCTTCCTCCTTAAACCCTCACTGAGAGCCTATGTGATACAGTGGATAGACATATAACCCTGGAGTAAGTAAGACATGGATTCAAATCCTACTTCTGAGATATATCAGCAGTGGGACCATGGGAAGGTCCCTTCATGTCTGTACTTCAAGAAGCTTCCTAAGATGTGCATCTGTAAAACTTCACACTGATGAAATCACAGAGCTGCATTAATTTCTTTAAGTACATCACTAGTGCCAAATAAGTCCTGAGCCCTTCTGGGATGATGAACCAACTCAACTTAAAACCTTCTCCCAGTGTGTGTGTGTGTGTGTGTGTGTGTGTATGTGTGTGCGTGCGTGTGTGTGTGTGTGTGTGTGTGTGTGTGTGTGTTATGGGAATCTGAAGATCTTCCCTGTCCCTAGGCCCTTTGCTTAAGTGGCTTAACTGGCTCTGACAACCTTTCCCTATTTGAAAGTATATTCTGCCCCCTAATAGGCTGAATGTGGTCACATGGAGCCTGTGGCGGGAGGCTTGTTATTCGGAATGCCCATGCCTTATTACTTTATGATTGGGCAGTGGGTCAAGAGGGCTGTGACATTCTGTGATCCAGGAGAAGGCTATATATATGTGCTGATGTGAGGTTTTGCTTTGGGGCTCACTTTGAGAAGAGTTGTGTGATTTGGCCAGATGAGACTCTGGGAAGTCGTTGAGTCCCCCGGCTTCGAAAAACCCAGATGTTGGTGCTTCACTTTCTGGAAACTGAATAGGTATGGACGTAATGCTCAGATGGTTGGAAGACTGTCTGCTGATCTGTTTCTCTATCTGCTTGTAACTTCTGCTTTTTAACTGTGTTTGTATTCTGTTTGCGTTCTCTCAAGTTCAGGGTACTGACTTTTTCCCCTGAACTAGGTAAATGATATATGTTTGGTTGATTAAGATGAGACTGTTAACCCATTTTGAGTTGCTTTTCTTTAGAAAAGCAGGTCTAGGCACCTGTACTAGCAGCCACCCTGGGTATGCTAGGGTGCTTGCTGATACAGTGTATGTGTGAGAGAGAAAGACAAACAGAGAAAGTTTGTGTTTGTGTTGCCTTCAGGCTTTCTATTGGTTCTCATAGAGAAATAAAGGAGTAGAAACTCTGAAGGCCAAAACCAAAAGATTCACAGTCGCATATTACATTCTGCTCATGAAGCTACAATTGCTGGGCAAAACACAGAATTTGAAGGTAGTTGTGTCTCCTATGGGGCTCTGTTCATCTTCTCATTCCCTTTCAGTTAATCAAGTTGTATGTGACTTCATATGTTTAGGCTGACAAGCTCAACTTTGGTCAAATGGTTTGAACTTCTAGGCTTATGCTATATCATGGATTTTTATGGTGACTTTCTATTCAAGTTGAACAGATTTAAAACCATGACATTTTTAGACATTTGTTATAAAAATGCAGCCTTTTATGAAATCAACTGAGCACACACCCAACCCTAAGTATGAAAAAGATGTCACTTTTTAAGGAAAATAGTCTAGCATACTAATCAGTAACTTTCTTATTAGTTCATATTATCAATCACATCTTATTTTAACCTTTCTCCCCTCAGACTGAATTGGAAAGCTTCCTTTGAACTCTATTAGAAATAATCTTTACATCTTCCCTCCACATACTCCACAATCCAAACAAACTTGTTATTCTTCACACAATATACTCTGGCTCCATGCCTTTGCATAAGCTGTCTCCAAGACCTGACAAAAGGACCAAGGTCTCCCACTGCATTCTGGGCCATCTCCAGTTGTCCTGATCCATATCTGGCCACTGAATCCAGATGGCTCTGGAGGAGAAAGTAAGGCTGGTGACTTTGCATAGCCCTCCCTCACTTCAATCCAATTCATTTGTATGTCATGGCATCACATTCTTGTCATGGCCCTCTTCAAGAATGAAGGACAAACAACCACAACTCACATACCTAGAATGAACTCCATCTTTACCCACCTCCTTGTTTCCTTCAAAACTCAGTTCAGATGTGACTTTCAATGAGCTAAGGCCTCTAATTCACAAAATAAAAACTATTAATTTTGCATGTATTATATATGCACATATATGCACATATATTTACGTTTAAAATTAAATTTTTAATGTTATTAGCACAGAACCTGGAATCCAGTAGGCATTACATAAATGCTTATTTGCTTATTTTTAGTAGTAAGATTAAAAAATATTTACTTCAACAGGTATAATCACAAACATACAAACATATTCTCCAACACAATCCTCCTTTCTTTTTGTACCACTCAGTCTTTGGAGAAGGGAAGGGGATTAGGTTCACAATTTAGTTCTATAAAACTACAAAATCAATTGAAAGATATACCCAAACGTACACCCATAAGCATACACAATTTCTGTGTTCCTAGAGGGCACAATCCCAATTCCAAATCCAACCACCACCATCCCTTCTTCAAGTTTCCTGGATTGAGAAGCCAGCTTCACTGGATGGATGGCTATGACATGCCACAGGAAATCCTGTGGGCCCAAGGTTGTTGCCATGGCTCAGACTCCTAGGCCCAGATAGTGATAACCACTACCACCTACAACTTAGGATAAATGACAGAGAACAGTACCTAAAACCACTAGGTCCATTTCTTAGAGCCAGGATAAAAGAGGGAGCAAGGGAAAGGAGTCCTTCCTCTCTCACTGGTTCAGTTTGTGGCAATGGCATCGTGGGTGAACTGTGATCTTCACCCTTTGGACTCAGTAGGAAGGGGTATACAGGTAGGAAAGAGCCCCAGTCAAAAAAAGAGAACTACTTTAAGCAAGACACATTAGAGTTATGCAGCCAATCAAAGGAGACTATTCCCCACTCAGATCATAAGGAACTCAATGCCTCCATCTCAGATCTAGGCCTAAGCAAGCCCTCTTAGGGGTGCCTTGATATTAAGCAATCTAGGCATGCTATAAAGGCTAACCCAGGCTTGCCCATAACACCGGAACTTCAGGTCAACATAGCAACAAAAGACTTTATAGATGCTTTATAGCTACCAGATACTTGAAGCACTCCCTCCCTCATAGGCCCATTTCATACACTCATAGTATTGAAATTAACTGTAGGCCTAACTTTAGTTTTTTCTTCTAGTTCTTTGATCAGTTGGATGTATGACTCCTTTATATCCTCTCTCCTACACAGCCAAATGAGGAAGTAAGAAATCATAGCAACGTCTAGACTCATCTATACTCTTACAATTAAATTCCTCTAATTGTCATTTGGTTTTTTTTCAACTGTTATATCTCTTTGGGGAAAAAGAAATAAAATTGTCCTGTTCAGCTCTTTTTTTTCCTTTGACTAATAGCTAGTTAATATAATAATTCAGCGCTTCAAGTATCTATAATTTCTATTGTATGGTTATTCCCTCAAACAGCACTGATGACACACCAACCCATTTTATTACTTAGTCAATGTCTTCAAAAATTGCTATCATCAAAAATTCATCACATTGGAGACAAACTCAAGATCATAGATCTAGGACTAGGAGAGATACAAGCGGCCATCTAGATTTTTCCATCTGACTCTCAGCTGAAACCTTTCATACATGTATCCCTCATTCGAATGTAAACTCCCTGAGAATTGGAACTGTCTTACTTTTCTATCCCCAGAGCTTAAGCTCTTGATAAATGCTTCATTCATTCATAGTTCGCTCTCTTATTTTATAAATGAGGAAATTGATGTTCAGAGAGCTTGTTCTGTACAATACTGCAGGGGATCCATAAGCATCTGCTCAGAGATTCAGGTCCTCTACCTCCAAAGCCAATACTCTCCACTGAGACGTCAGAGAGGAAGAAGGAGAGAGAGAGAGACAGAGAGACAGAAACAGAGAGACAGAGAGAGAGAGACAGAGAGAGAGAGAGAGAGAGAGAGAAGAATGATTCTTTGTAGTCTTCTTTTGCCTTCTGTAATTGAGGCACACATACCTCTTCTACCATTAATGTCTGCTAATAAATGTTAAAAAACCAGATTTAATTACACTGAAGATTTAAGGCAACAAAATATGAAGGATCTTGATACAAGAAAGTTAACAGATAGGCTGAAGAAGATAAATTCCATAAAACCCCATCCTCTATTACCAATCAACAGGGAAAACATGTAAGTTGTACTATTTAACTCATAGAGAAGGTAAGCTCCATTTATCCAGGCTAGTCCTCAAAGTAAAATCGTACTATCCATCATTGAGCTTATATTCAAAGCCCTAATAATTTGATACAGCCTCACTGTGTACAGTTGAAATAGCCTTTTCAAACTAACGGTTAGTTCCACAACACAGTAAGTTAGGAGCAGGGAGAAACAGGTATGTTCCTAAGTAATAAGGGGTCTGTTTTGGTGAAGAGGAGGCTTAAGTGGGATTAAAGTAGAAGCCCATCTCACTTGACATTTAAATATGACACACCCTAATGTTTGTTGCTACTAGTAACCTACATTTTTTTTTTAAACCAATTCTGGATGAAGTAAACTGCTTTAGCCAAAGAAGTTCTTCAGAACCAATTTCTAAAGTCAGCTGTATCCGTATCAGAACAAAATACTTTTAAAAGGTTTTAAAAGAGATTCAAAGTGGTTTCATGGCACAGGTATTATTAGGTGCTCCACTTCTGCTCTGTTGTGCATCTCAGCTGAATAATTACTTTCACTTTGTAATAACAATAATATTAATGTCTTGAATTTCTTCCAAGAAGCTCAAAGTGCTTGTTCATATCATATCTCACTGTTCTCATATCATCTCTGAAAGAAGAATAAGGTAAATATCAGTAAAGTGAGGTAGGTGGGAAAGAGTTCCTCCCCTTATAGTCTCTAAGCACCTAGATATTCCTTTTTAAAAATTTGTCTCCTTATGGAGTATTTTTTCTCAATACCACTGGAAATTTACCAGTGGTTATACGGCACAAACTGAAGTGATCCCCCTGGAACATAGCACCTGCATCCTTCAAGATCAAGAAAATAAGAAGTTCATTCCTTTCTACTTTCCTATAAGGTGAAGAGAGCCTCTTTCCTCCCCCATCTTTATCCTGTTATAAGTCACTACCAATATGCTTTTGCTTCATCCCACCAGGATTGTTTTCCTCTAAATTAGTCCCTTTCCATTTGTAATAGGGGAAGAGGGAGCAAAGCAGCCTTGAAAATAAGTATTGGCCAAGTGCCCAGGATCTAATAAAGGAAGCAGAGGAAATGGCTATAAGAGTAATGTTGACAAATATGAGCAGAAACGATAAATGTTGTGGGTCAAATACAGATCTTGGGGGCCTAATGGTTTTTAAAGCTATTTGTAAAAGTAGGTTAAGAGATTAATAGTCCAGCAAGGTGTTAAGTTTTCATTTTGCATGAAGCATCTCCTTTCCCCCCATTTTGAATGCCTGGTTTTCTTTTTTGGAGTTGGCAGCTTAAGACAGTCACTCACACAGCCTCTAGTCACAGAGCTAGAACATGACAAACAGCACAAAGGGTAAAGCCTTCTCTGATCCCCACCCAGGTCTCTAGGATTTACCTTCTTCTTTATCTTCAACATCCAGAGAATAAGGAAGAAAGGGAAGGCAAGGAAGGCCCTAAATCACTGATAAAAGAACCTTTTTGAATTAGTCAACACTTTTTAATATTTTTTTTTGTTCTGAGCTTAACAGATACCAAACAGAATTAGTATTTCCATATAGATAAAAAACTATAGATATAAATATGAACACAATTATATACAGATACATTTTATGTATATATATATATATATATATATATATATATATATATATATATATATATATATATATAATGTACAACTTGCTTTTCTTTTAAAATATATGGTATATTCAACCTGTAACTTTCAAAGCTATTCTGCTTATCTGTGGGTCTTTCTGGTCTTCCTTTTGTTTTCCTCTGCATATTTTTTTTAATTTTTCAAGGGCTTTCTTTCATTTCTTTTCTTCTTTAGCTGTATATCCCTGTCCCCATGGGCAAAAAAATAATAATTAATAAGTGATTACTGTATGTCAGCCACTGTATTAAGTGTTTGGGGATACAAACAAAGGCAAAAAAAAAAACCCCAGTCCCTTGATAAACTTGCATTCTAATGGGAGAGGCAGCATTTAAATAAACTAAGTACACAGAAGATATACAAAGAGTAGATGAAAGGTAATCAGAGGAAAGACTGAACTAGTAGCTTGGGGAAGTAAAAAAGAAGAACATAGAACTTGACCAGACCCTGCAGGAGCAAAGGAAACCAAAGGACAGAGAGGGAAGAACAACGTCCAAGGCATGCGGACAGTTGGTAGGAGGACTTGGAGATTAGAGATTGAGTGTAATGTTTAAGGAATGTCAAAAAGTAGGCCCCAACTCATGAACAAGCTGTGATCCATTTTTTAAGTTATTTGTTTGACACAGAACTTTCCCCATAGAAATAATGTTTATATAATGGTTGTTTCCCCAAGACAACATATAAAAGCCTCCTTAACCCATAATGTATATGAAATACAACATTAATAATACTATAGTACCTAACTGCCAAGTATAACAACTTTTCTATGGAGAAACTTACTTAATAATTCAAAATTAGGATGCCAGACACATACCTATCCCCTCAGCCCTACAGCCCAGGAAGGGAGGGCAGGTTTTCCTCCAGGGGCAATTTTTGTGGGGGAGGGGTATGGAGTAAAGACAAGGATTAGAGTTTCATGGGCTGATAAATTACAGTGAGAGGCCAGAAGTGAGGTTCATAGTCATAATTTCTTTGCCTTCCACTCCCTAGATTCTTCGTAGATACCTTCCAGATCACTGTGCTCAGTTGGCACTGAGGAAAGGTGAGAAAGGTATGGGAGTTAAAGGAGATGGGATGTTCTCAAGCTTTGAATGTGGTCTATAATGATGAAGGAAAAGGAGTGGAAGGAGGGGAGTTCCATCATCCCACTGGGTCAAGGCATTTATTCTCATAAAAGAGACATCTGTAATTGGGGGACTTCAGTCATTTGGAAGTTGAGTCTTGTATGAAATCAAGCTCAATTGTGCTTTAGTTCACGGGATCATCAATTTAGAGCTGAAGGTGGCCTCAGAAGTTATCAAGTCCAATCTTTTCCTTTATAGATCAGGAAATTGAGGTTAAGTTAATTGCCCAAAGTCATATAAGTAGTAAATTACAGGACTAGAATTTAAACTTGCAGCCTTTCACGCCAAATTCAAGGTCTTTCTACTTTGTCTCTTTTGCTTTCATGTGTGATTTATCCTTAGGTCATATCAGACTGTTTCTTCGAAAGTTATAGAGAAGATGTCTTGAGAAGATGTGCATACCAGGGGAAAATATAGTCCCTCTTTCTAACATGTAAAACTGATCACAAAACATTAGATTTAGAAGCAAATAAAATTTTGTCTATTTATACTTTACTTTGAAGGCTACAGCTCATTAAGTGCAACAAGAAAGTAATTGTACCCATGAGTCAGTTCTTCAAACTCTGGGCTTTTCTGTAACATGGAGAACATCTCACTCTTGGAGGACTGCAGCATGTTATGCCTCATATGTCTGTAGGTAAAGAATATGCTAGTATTCCATGCTTTGTGCTTTTGACCCTAAGGGGTTAAAAGTGGAAAACATCAGCTCCTTCAATGCACACTTTGTTGTGTTCTACCAGAGATAAAGTCAAAAGAATTGCTTGTAAAGGCAGAAATGCCATCATTTTTGCACTTGCCCTGACCCCAGCATCTAAAAATACAAAATGCTGGAATTTCTAGAGCAGGTGACATTTTTTTTTCCCTTACAAAGCTCATGGATGTCTAATTGTTTAAAAGCTAAACGTAGTCAGGAAAAACAGGACAGAAATAGAGAGGTATCTCTCCAAGTGACCCAGGCCAAAGAAAACTGACCACATAATTCATTCAAATGACTTTTTGTCTCTGCATTTTTCCTCCAGGTTTAAAAAGAAACTGTTCTCTTTAGCATAATGGATAACAGTGTCATGTCGGCTACCTCCTGTCTATGAGCAGGGTTAATTTTAGCCCGATCCTCTCAGTTGAACACACAGAGGAATTTATATTACTCATCAACCTTTGCCAAAAGCCCAAGATAGCCTTTAAGTCTCAGAGAAAGTATCTGCTGTTTGAAGAGATTCAACTGGGTTTCATTAGTTTAGGGCAATGAGCTAAAGTGGGTGGGAAGGGGGCTTAAAACTTTAAGACAGCATCTGAAACTTAACATCCAAGTTCTCCTAAGTTAGCAATTTCATTTTACATTTTACATTTTAACTTTTCTTTTCTCCTAGGATATGCACTCTTCTTCTGGTTCAAAATACATCTTTCAAATGTTTTTAAAAAAAACTTGCTTTGGGTACTCCTATGAAGCAAATTGATTATTGTTCAAATGTGTGTTTTTAATTGACTTCCTCTCTCTCAGCTAGGAAATTAACTTTCAGACCTTCCTTATTTGATCAGTTAAATAGGGTATCTGACACTTTCCCAGACAGCATGATTTAATGAGATTCTAAATACCCAGGACTCCAATTGACATGGACTCAACAATCCTAGCGTTACTTTTAAAGCCATCACAATGACACTACAACCCAATTCTAGATGCTGAGTACATTGATTAAAATTGTTATCCAGCGTGTATCAAAAGAGGCTGGCATTGTCTCATTTCTCTTCTCCAGTTAGTTGCAAGGCTCCCTTGAAGATTCAATGACCTTTCTCCACTTAGCATGGCACAGAGGCGAGTATCTGAGAAAGCATTTATCTCACTCAATCCCATATCAATTTGAGAAGGGAGGAGGGAGTTGTTGAAATTGTAATGTAATATTTTGAAATAGTAGATATCATTTGTCTTGCTGATATTCTTGCAATAACTGAGCTTTAATATTTCCAGCCCAGACTGGAAGTGTGTTATATAACTATTGGGCCCCTGCCAGAGGGCCACCTGGGTACCCTGGTTGATGACCAAGCATATGAAAGCTTTCTCATCCACTCCCAAAGAGCGCTTCTATGGATACGATAATTTATGTTGAAGCACAAGAGTTTCTTAACTTGAGGTGATGTTTACAGATTTTCTACTTGTTTACATAGTTGCAATCTTCACCTGGTAGAAAATCACCCTGTGAAGAAGCAGATCTCCTGGTTAAAAGCATAACCTGCAAAATATGTCTGCAATAATAATTGTTAGCATTTCATAGTGCTTTAAGGCTGGAAGAGTACTTTATACGTTATCCCATTTGGTCCTCACAATGATCCTGATCAATAGATGCTTAGCGTCATAGAATCATAGATTTTGAGCTGGAAGGGGCCTAAGAGACCACCCAATCCAAACCTTTCATTCTGTAGATGAGGAAACTGAGACAGCAGAGGTTAAGTGAATTTCCCAAGTGGGGTCATCACATAGTTGTAAGTCTGTCTGAGGCAGGACCTGAACCCGTCTACCTAATTCCAGATCTACTACTTTATATACTACCCACACCATGCTGCCTTAATTGCACACAAGGAATTATACATTCAAATACCAGGGGGAGCTATGGTTCTCAGGGGACTCTGCTGCCTGAAATTATATTTTCTCTGTTCTAGGATGGGGGCCAATCCTTTCTTCGGAAATGTTTCATATTGCCCTTGGAATTATTCTAACTCTATCACCCTGGCTTGCACTCTATGACCACATCCACCTCCAACTCCACCAATCACATGGATCAGGATTCCATATTGTTGTGTTTTTTTTTTAATGAAGGGAGAAAAATTATATATCAATTAACCAAAAGTCACAAAATGTACACACTTAGTCTCTATCTCTCTAAACTATGCACTCTGATAAAAGTGAAACATCTGCCAAGGAATCAGCCTTCTTGAGATTTAACCTATGAATGTTACACTCACATATCCAGAGGAAGACAACCGAGATTGTCAGAGGCTTATGGAGCTCATGCTATAGGAGAATTGGTGGAAAGAATTAGAGATAAATATCTTAGATAATATACAGTCAGGGAGGAAAGGGGGGATGTTGCAGGAAGGATAGCTGTCTTCAAGTATTTGAGAGTAATATAGAAGAGGGATTAGACATGTTCTTCTTGGACCAAAGGAGGTATATTTAACCCTATATCCAGTCCAAAAGCAGAATAAGCCTCCGCAGGAAGTCACAATTCCCCTTCACAGGAGGTCTTCAAGCAAAGAGTGGTTACTCATGGAAATGTCATAGAGAGATTTCTGTTCCTGTACAGGTTGAATTAGATAGTCTTCAAGGTCTTATTTAGCTCTGACATTCTGCTATTCAGGGTGTGGTGAACTGATTCATTGGCATCCCCCCTTTAAAGTTCCTATTTAGTCTTCGGTCAATTTTCATTCACTTCATCTTTTCCCTTCCCTCCTTTTTCTTTCTCATTTTTCTTGCAAAAAGACAACCAAACAAAAAACTTTCCTCAATCCTGGTTTTTCTTTCCTTAGCTTTCTTCTACTTTTCTCTCTCTCTTCCTTCTAACTTTCATCTATAACACCATTTATTCTGTCTAGTTTTTGAATGATTTATCTCATTTCTTGGAAAGAGAGAAGGTCAGTCAGGGGAGAGGAACAGGAGGAAATGGAGCTGTATGTTTGTGTGTGTGTGTGTGTGTGTGTGTGTGTGTGTGTGTGTGTGTAACAAAGTTGGAGCCAAATGAAAATCACAGGATCTGTCACTTTATTGCATCCATAATTTTCCTCTGACCAAGGATAACAGCTCAAAACTTTTTCCTCCCTCTGATTCTCACCGTACTGACATACTGCAGGTGCCATAGTTTGGTTTTAACAATGAAAAAAAGTCCATTTCTTTTCTAGTTCAGCAGCAAAGACATCACAAAATACAGAGTTATCATGAGCTAATTACAGTCCTTGAAAATTACCTTTGTGCTTAGAAAATATGCATTTTTTTCTTTGCTAGTGATGAAGAAGTTGGCAGTTTAAATAAAAAATACTATTTAAAGTAACAGAGTACAGTTATATAACCTTTTCACATAAATCACACAATAAGTCTTTGTGCTTGGTAAAAAGAACTGCAGTACTTGTTAAGATTTATTTATATAATAATCTATGCAAACGTTTTTTTTTCTTTCATAAAAGTAGGGGCTTTATTTCATTTTTTAACCTTTGGAAGTAACAGACTAGAGGGCAAAAACATACCCAAATCACCAGTTTTTACAGCATATGATAAAGAACTGATGCAAAAGATTGTCTCAATGTTAATATTCATTCTCTTTATCATAAGCACATAGATATAAAAGTTGGCAACATGATATTCCGTACTTCAATATATATATATATATATATATAAAAAGTGCAAACCCCAAATCCATTTTCAGTTCAGGGGATCTATGTAAGACATGATAACAGAGTTTTCTGTTTCATTGTCTGTAAGAAATATTGCTTCTTCAGCTATATTCAAGTGAGGTAGCAAGTGACATGTAAAGTTTGGGGACTAATACTTTCTCCATGAATTATTAGTGGACATATTCCATCAAGCCTTGTTCTAGAACCTAAGTTGGCAACCTACAAGGCATAATTTTTCACATATAGAATTGTCCCTATCACTTAGAGCTCTCCCATGTATGATGCCATACTACCAAATTAAGGTCAGAGGTCAGCCCTAAGGGGTTACAGGAACTGATTTGGGTCTTAATACAAGTCTGTCTAGTCTTAGCTTTGTTCAGACTGCTCTGGTTAGGCCTTTGTACACAATAGAATGAATGCCCTTTTCATAGAGCTAAAGCCAGTGAAGAAATTGCACTGACCAAATACTTTTCATCCTGACTCCTGCTGAGTAATGGTGAGTCCAAAGACAGGGGAGCCTACAAGTGCTTTGTATTCCCTTATCTTTTGCTGAGATTCTGACCAAACTTTCTGAAGCTACCATCTCCATAGAAAATTCTGGGCTTCTTTCCAAAACTAACCAGTAGGAGGTGGCTCTCTTAATCAGTTGCTGTGTTCCGTCTTTATGTAAACAGGTTCAGCCAGCAGCCAGGGTTTCTGTGACCAATCCCAGCCCACTGTACCTTCAGGTGGCATGAGGGACTTGAACCAGAGCCACATGGATGAAAACTTAGAGCTTTGCCAGCACAAGGTTATGCCAGGGGAACTAGATACCCAGGTGGGAATTTAAATCATAGGGACCCTAACTTCTAGCCCTAAAAGGAGTAATAGGAAATGGGGGAAATTCAGCCAAAAGGGGGGGAAACTCCCTCTCTTAAAGGTGTGACTCATAACCTGGCAATCACAGGTAAAAATATAAAACAAGCAAGAAAAAATGTAACTACTCAGCCATCTGATTGACATGTAATTGCAGAGGGGTGTGGATACACGTGTGTGTGTTTTCTAAGACAATGACAGAATAATAAAGGACAGAGATAGATCTCTAAGTACATGTGAGATGAAGTGAGATTTGGGTCAGAATTTGATTAATTGGGGAAACATTCTCCCTGCCAAGAAATCAACAAAAGGCTATCAATCCTCAAGATCAAATTCATAAGTCCACTGGAAGCATCTGCCAGGGAGGGGAAGCATCTGCCAGAAAGGGGGGTGGAGAGGGATAAAAATAGTATGACTTCAAACTGAAGAAACTTCACTGCTGCTAGGGCTCCTACTTATTTCCTTAGATCATAGATTTGGAGTTGGAAAAGAAAATAAGAGTCCAGTCCCATCGTTTTAAAGGTTAGGAAATTGAGGCCCAGAGAGGTTAAGGGATTTGTTAAGTGTCACAGAGTTCAAAAGGTTCTGAAGCAGGATTCGAACTCAGGTTTTCCTGACTCCATGTCCATCATTCTATTCACTATGATGTCTAACTGGCTCTGTTCAACAATATGTAATGCAGGAAGATAAGTGGCTCAAAGTCATATCCAGCTATGTAGAGCAGACCATATGGAGAAAATGCTAAATTAACAGATCAATGGGAAACATGTTTCTCACTCATGCATATAAACATGAAAGAATAAACTTAGAGAAATGACAGCCTTCAAGTCCATCCTGACCCCTTATAATATCTCACATTTATATACCAATTTGTGATACTTTTGTTCTTACAACCACACTGTGAAGTAGGTGTGCAAATATTATTATTCTCATCTAACATCTGGGGAAACTGAGGCTCATAAGTGCCATCAGTGACCACACAGCTAATGTCCCCCTCTCCCCTGAGTAAAAATGTAAGCTTCTTGGGGTAAGGACTAATGACACAGTGCCTGATACATACTAAGTGTTAATAAATACTTGTTAAGCTGAATCAGATAACTTGACATCACTCTTTTAGAATAGATTAAATAGAATGAAATAGAAAGCTCATTTTCTAAGCTCAGGATAATTTCAGATTGTAGTGGCTCGAGTGTTTATCGATGGTACATTCTATTTGGATTTTGGAACAATGTATATTTCAGGAAGTAAAACTATTAGTCTAAAAATCATCTAGTTCCAGCTGCCATTAGAGTTGTAAGTCAATTTAAAGCAGGCACCTAAGAAAAACAAAAATAAACAAGTCATTCCCTCCTGATCCCCCTAGATATTATACTAATAAAAATTAAAACCAGGTAGATGATAATCAAGGACCTTTATCAAATGTGTTCTTATTCCAGATTGATGGAGAACATACCAATCTGTATTAACCGTGGTAATGACACTAATCAAGAATTCCAGGCCCAGTTTTTGGTAGTAATGGCTTCTTCCTAGAACATATTTTAACATGATAACACATTGATTCAAATGCACTGTGCCAAAGGCAGCTGGCTTATAGGTCAAGCCAGATTTGGATAGCTTAGAATAACTTTTCCTCTTTTACTACTAGATTTGAATGTAAACTACATGTGTAAAGCCCTTATGGCAGGCTCATTTTCAAAGCACATGAAACAACTATTGCATTTCCACTAAGATTCTTGGCTTTTTTTTTTTTGTTTTTCAGTTTGTTTTTTTATTTCAAGAACATCACACTACACCCATGGGAGCTGAGCCTTTCAGGTGTTAAAGAGGATTTGTTATAAGAAAGTGATTATAATAGGATTTAATATAATTGAAAGTCAAGGTACAGTAGCTATACAGTGTATCAGAGACAGTGTTAAAATTTGCATGTGGGGAAGGAGGATGGAGTGCTTTTTGCTAAGCAAACAACTCAAGTACAGCCAAAAGAAAATATTCAGCATGCCACGGGGTCTCCAAAGCTGGTCAACCTGGTCGGCCTGCCCCCTAACAATGGGCATCTTAACCCCTGTGCACTGCAGCTGCTTCAGCTCTAAGCAGGGACTAATAATAAGTGGCAGTCTTCCTACCTCAAAGGAATATTTTGAAAATAAATCAAATAAGAAGCTTAACTCTCTTAAAGATTGATAGGATAGAACTGTAGACCCACTCCCACTGCAGAGCAGAAAATGGCCTCTTATTCCACATGGCCTTTTTTGGATCCTCTAATAATAATATAATAATCATGACCATATTACAAATAATAACAAAATAATATTAAATATTATTTAAATTAAATATTAAAATTTTAAAAATAATACCGGCTGCAGGACCCAGGGGTTTGGATATTATACCCACTCTCTTTCCCTAAAGAATTATGGGTGTAAGGGGTAGTGAATAGAGCACCAGCCCGGGAGTCAGGAGGACCTGAGTTCAAATTTGACCTCAGACACTTAACACTGACTAGCCATATGAGCTTGGGCAAGGCCCTTAATCCCAATTGCCCTGCCCTTCCCCCTCCAAAAAAAAGCCAAAAAAAATAGAATTATGGGCCTACACATGGTTTATATTGAAGTCTTTAATAGAGGGGCTAGGCTCACTTTTCTAACCCTCTTTGGCTCATTATACCCCCACTCAAGTGCCTTGAGGAAAAATTGCTTGAGACTTAGATTGTTGGCTCATTTAGGTCTCTCCAAAAAGAGCAGTAAAAACACACTCAATTAAAAATGGCAAATCAGGTATGGGACAGGTACTTATTTCCTAAACACTGAAGAGATTCTAAAAGACTTACAAAATGCATTTACAAAAAATACCTAAAACAGGACTGTATAACTTAATACATATAATTATGTTCTTGAGAGGTTGCTACTGAAACCTTATCAAAACATAAAGCAGTTTGTATGAATAACAAACTGACATTTGACAATCCATTTTGACTCTGTACTGTACAAACAATTCCTGGTAAATACCTTTTGTTCAAATGGGCCAGGCTTGAGAGTAGCTGCTGGGGGCTCCTCCCCATGCTGCCAGTCAGCTCTGACCAAAAGGACTAAGGACTTCTAGATCTCATGAATTCACAAATTTGGTATAGATCGTGGTATAGATACTCATTCGCCTAAAATTATGGAAAACAAACAAACAAACACAAAAGAGGCAGTCCAAAACCCAGGCTTAGACTTGTCACAGCAGGACATGTGCGTTAGATATTATATGCTCATTGACACTTGGCAACCACATAAGGGTAAGATAAGCTTTCACTGTTGTCACTTATAAAATACATCTCTAAACAGTTTTGACACAATTAGCAGCCCAAAGGGAAGGGAGTACTGAAAGTAGGGTCACTCTCTTTTAAATAGTCAATGTTATTAGTTCTTCCTACTCAGAGGCCAATAAGGAGATTGCCTCATGATCTTAGTGTTCCAAATCTTTCAGTGCTAAGTCATAGATGGCCAGAAGCAGCCAGGAAGAACAACTTTGCACATGCCCAGAAGATCCAGTTACCCTCTTATCCCCATTTCCAGATGAGCCAACAGAGTTAAGTGAGTACAAAAGAATTCCAAGTTAAGTGAGGACAAAAAACTCATAGATCTAGAGTAGGAATGGATTTCATTTGGTAGCACTATAGTACTATGGAAGTAAATTTACAGATTTAATGTTATGCTAATTAAAATACTAAAAGGATAATTTATAGAGCTAGATAAAGAAATAATAGCAATCACTGGGGAGTTGGGGAGGGGCAGAATATAGAATAGCACTGCAAATCTCACAACATCATTAAATCACCAAACCCATTTGGCATTAGTTTAAGGGGGGGAAAAAGAATAGACTAGACAAGAGAGAATCAGAAATAATGAAATTCAATAACCCAGTGTTCAATAAACCTAAAAGCACAAATTACCCAGAAAAGAACTCCTTGTTTGATAAGAACTTTTGGAGAAACTGGAAAGCAGTTTTGGCAGAAATCAGGCTTAAACCAGTATCTTACAACATATTCCTCAATAAGTTCAAAATGATACATGAGCTAATTGTGAAAGATCATACCACAAAAACAGGGAAGAAAAACAGAATTTATACCATGCATAGCTACAAGTAGGAGATAAATTCTTAGTTAAATAAGGAATAGAGGTAATTATAAAAATAAGACAGATAATTTTGACTACATGCAAATAAAAAGTATTTGCACAAACAAGCTTAATGCATCTAAGATAATAAGGGAAGCAGTTGATATTTCTGATAAGAGTTTAGTATTTAAACTATATAGACAACTAGCAGAAACAGCCATTCCCCAATAGATAAGTGGTCAAAAGATGAACAGTTCTCAAAAGAATTGCTAACAATTAATAACTATATGAAAATTTGAAATTACTAAGAAGAAGAAAAATGCATATTAAAACAACCCTGAGGTTTGACCTCATATCCAATCCATTATCAATAATGACAAAGGGTGGAAATAATCACTGTTAGAAGGGTAGTGTGAAAAGGCAACTACACTAATGCGTTGCTGGTAGAAATACTAATTCCTACACACATTCTGGAAAGCAGTTTGTACTTATGCAAATAAGGTGACTAAAATATCTATAGCCTTTGACCCAGAGATTCCACTGCTAGACATGTAAACCCCAAGGAGGTCATTAACAAAAAGAAAGTACTGGTACACCCCAAAATATTCACTGAAACACTTTTTATACTAGCAAAGAAGTGAAAGTAAATTCCCATCGATTCAGGACTAGATAAATTATATACGTGAATATAATGGAATATCATTGTACTAAGAGAAAAGACAAACAATAAATAGAGAAGCATAGAAGGATATATATGAACTGATACAAAATGAAGCAGGGCCCCCAAAACAGTGTACACAATGAGTATATCAATATAAATAAAACAAACAACCACCACAAAACAATTGAAGATGAGTGCTTTAAAATTATAAAGAATAAGTCTGGCCCTGAAAAGACTTAACTGAACTGATGGAAAGTGAAATGTGCAGAACCAGAAAAACATTGTACACAGTAATAGCAATATTGTACAATGATCCGCTGTGAATGACTTAGCTATTCTCAGCAATACAATGAACCATGACAATTCAAAAGGCCTCATGATGAAAAATGCTATCCACATCCAGAGAAAGAACTGATGGAATCTGAATACAAATTGAAGCATACTATCTTTCACTTTTTTTTATGTTTTTCTTTCTTTTAGTCTATGTCTTTTATCACAACATGACTACCATGGAAATATGTTTTGTATGACTGCATATGTATAATCTGTATCAAATTGCTTACCATCTTAGAGAAGGTGGCAGGGAGAAAGGAAGAAAAAAATTAGAAATTCAAAATTTTTAAAATAAATACAATAAAATAAAAATTGTTTTTAGATGTAATTGGGGAAGGGGATAAAACATTATTTTAAAAAAATAAATTTTGGCCCAAAAGAAGAGATATGAGATGACATTGATTCTCCTCTGATCTCCTTCTCCCTCTCATGTGCAAAGGTTAGGAGGAGACTCCACAGGTATGAAATATAGCAGGATATTCGATTTTTCAATGTATTGAGAGGTTTTGCTGGTTCTTACTTTTTTCCTTTTCATTTTCATTTTTTGAAAATCTTTATTATATAGGAAGAAGAGGAGAAGGGATAGAGGGGGAAATCTAGGCAATGTAAAAACAAAAGAAATCAATAAAAACCTATTCTTTAAAAAAAGAATATTCAGTATCATAGTTATTTCAACCATACTTGTCTGATTGACATGACAACATTATTATGAGGCCTTAAGATTAGAATTTAGCAACCTAGGAGAGAGAGTTAAATGTTCAGAGAATATATTAAATGGTACAACAAACAGTAAGTCTAGAGGTTAGGAAATCACAGAATCACAGGATATCTGAATTGCAAGGGATATCAGAGGTAACCTAGTCCGTCCGGTAATATCTAAACAGGAATCTTCTTGACTGTATTTCCAACAAATGGTCTGCTTGAAGATATCCAGTGATTCACTGCTTGCTGAGACAATGAAATCCATTTTTGGACTACTCTAATCTTTGGGAAACTTTTTCCTTATATTGAGCCAAAATCAGCTTCTCTAGATTTGCTTCTGAGTCTTGGCTAACATTCTAGCAAGTGTAATCTTGAGCAAGTACCTTTATCCTGCTAAACCTGTCTCTTCATCTATGAAATTAATGGATGGGACTAGATGCAATGGATAAAGTTCCAGGCCTGGTGTCAACAAGGCCCGAGTTCAAATCCAGTCTCAGACACTTGCTAGCCTTATAACACTGGACAGGTCACTTAACTTCTGTTTACTTCAATTTCCTTATCTTCAAAATGGAGATAATAATAGCATTTACCTTCCAAGGCTATTGTGAGAATCATTTGAGGTAACTATAGTTCAGCATAGTACCTTACACAGAGTTAACACTAAATAAATGTTATCATTGTTCAGTCGTGTCCAATTCCTCATGATCCCATTAGGAATTTTTTGGGCAGAGATATTGGAGTGGTTTGCCATTTCCTTCTCCAGCTCATTTTACAGATGAGGAAACTGAGGCAAACAGGGTTACATGACTCACCCAAGGCCACCCAGCTAGTAAGTGTCTGAGGTCAGATTTGAACTCAGGTGTCCCTGACTGTAGGCCCAGCACCCTATCCACTAAGTCACTTAGTTGCTCATATAAATATTAGCTATTGTCATCGTCCTTATCATCATTAGTGTCCAAGGACCCTTCCATATCTAATACTCTATAACTCTATAAGTCACTTAACCTTTTCAAGACTCATTTTCATCTGTCAAATGATAAGGTTGGATTGGATGAGGCCTATTCCAGCTCTAACGTTCTGGAATTCTTCCCTCTATCACCATACTACATTTTTTTTTCTTCTTTCAGTTGACTTCTCAGCAAGTTTGGAATATATACAAATCCATTTATGAAGAATTGCCTCGGTAGTTGCATTTTGATTGGTTTGTCCTTACTCTCGCCTGTGATTCTGTAGACTGACAGGGCAGGACCTGAAGTGCAAGACCATATTTGTCCTGGGCAAACAGTTGGATAGCATTCTTTCCAGTCATTAACTCTGTTTCTTTCCTTACTGCTATGGTGTCCAGTAACAACTGTTGGAGTAAAGAAGTATGAGTGCAGGGTACAACCAGAACTTAGCATGGGTGCTGTTACCCAGTGTTATTGATGTATAGATTGCATTTCTCAAACATAAAAGTGATTTGCCAAATGATACGTGATGTAAAATGACATACATAGACTTGTGAGCCATTTCCTCCGCAATACTATTTCCCCCCAGCAAGTTCATCTCTTTTGCTTCTCAAATATTCCTTTTCCTGAAAATTTCAAGATCACCTCATGTTGAATAAGAATAAAGAGCCTCCTTTCACCTTCATTTCTGCTAATTTGCACAATAAATACCCATTTTAATTTCCTGTTACCTCTAGTATCATTACCTTTGAGGCAGCTGGTGATCTGGTAGATAGAATTCTGTGCCTAGGATAATAAAGACTTGAGCTCAAATCCAGCCTCAGACATTGACTAGCTGGGTGACCCTGGACAAGTCACTTAACTTTTGTTTACCTAGGTTTTTTTTCTCAAGTATAAAATGGGAATAATAATAAAACCTACCTCAAAGGGTTGTTGAGAGGATCAAATGAGATCAAATTTGTTAAAAGTGTTTAGCACAGTGCCTGGAACATAACGAATAGGTGCTATATAAATGCTTAGTCCCTCCCTGATCTTCTCCTGACCTTGAGTCTTTTCTGTGGAGGTCTGACTAGAGACTGGACTTAGAGTCCAAGGTTTGGGTTGAAATCTTGTTTCTGATACTTGCTAGCTCTGTGTCTTTAGGCAAGCCACTTCACTTCCACAAGCCTCAGTTTTCTCATCTGTAAAATGGGGCTAATGACACCTTTAATATGTACCTTGCAGGTTGTTATGAGGATCAAGCAGGATAATACATGTAAAACGCTGTGTAAACTTTAAAGCATTATGTGTCAGCTATTATTATTCTCACCTTCATCTAAATTATCAACAAATAGTAAAAAAAAAAAAAGGTTTGATTAGAAAACCACTAAACACTAGATGTGACTAAATATTGACTTTCCTCCACTCTTTTACATGTATAATACCATTTTCCTTCCTATGTTAATACAAAATTTCTTTCCCATATTCTGAATGTCTAGCTATTTTAACCACCATCAACTGAATCATATATATTATATATGTATTAATATATTTAATATATATGTACTAATAATTTTTTAGTAATAGAGAAAAAAAAATTTTAGGTTTTTAAAAATTATCTTTGGCTTGAAGACATATTTTCATACTTACATTTGAATATATATTTCTAATGATCTAATGACTCATAAAGCAAGCGACTATGGTTTCGTTGGCATAGGAAAGGCTCAGTGAGAAAACTTCTACTACTTGTGCTAGTTGATACTTTCTCTTCCAAACAGGGTCTTAGAGAGTGGAACAGAGCAGTAATGCCAAACTCCAAGACAAATGGCTGCATATTGACTTTAAAAACCACAAATTAGCATTGTCTATATTGTATCGCATTTTTATTTATTTTGTTAAAATGTCCCAGTTACAGGGAAATATGATATAGGCAATGGTGTATAGAAATCTATCTTTCCCTATAGGAAAATAGAAGGGATGGGGATAAGGAGGGGGTGGATTTAGAAGGGAGGGCAGATTGGGGGAAGGGGCAATCAGAATGCATGCTGTCTTGGGGTGGAGGAGGGGAGAGATGGGGGAAACTTTGGAACTCAAAATCTTATGTAAGTGAATGCTGAAAACTAAAAATTAATTAATTAATTAAAAAGAAAAGGTTTATATTATTTTTAAAAATTCCCCAATTAACATTGAATCTGGTTCTGCTATATGATCAATGGGCCTAGAGTTTGAAGCCTCTGAACTGGAGCACTGAGAAATAATTTGGCTTGCCCAGGGTCGCTTGGCCAGTGTGTCAAAGGCAGGACTCAACCCAAGTCCATTTTCCTGGCTTCTACGTGGGCCCTAGTAGCTACGCCACAATAATTTATAATCAACATTAAGTCATGAAGTCACATTGTGAAATTCAAATACTGAAGGAACTAAAAAGCTCAAAACTCTCCCCACCTCCTTACTTCATTGCTGGGAAGGTGCAGCAGCATCTCTCTGACTTCAACAAAGCTCTAATCTGAAGCTGTTACAAACCTACTCCATCTCCTTTTTATTTGTTTAGTCTATGTCTGTGATTTCATTACTGTAAGAAATCTGTGATGAGGACTTTCCACCACCAATGCAAATAAGCAACTACTCTTTTCCTAATAGTATTAAAGGTGCCTGGGGCATTAAAAGGTTAAGTGACTTACCCAGTGTCACATAGCCAGTATGTATCATTGGTCAGTCTTCTTCTCTGGGAGGCCCAGGCACTCTATCCATTATTCCATTCTGCCTCTCTTTATCCCATAAGATACATAATTAAGTAATTAGATGTTTTAGTTTACATATCTTCTCTTCCCAGATTTTTTAAAACTGTTCTGAACAAGCTTAGACATAAACAACAAAGGGCTTAATTAAGCAGGGTAGGCAATAATCTCAATAAGAAAGGGATTATTATTAACAAAACAAAGTGGTAGAGAGAACATCAGTAACTGCTAATCCATATCCCTATTTCTGTTTCTCTATAGCACCTCATCTGCTGTATAAGAAACTGGAAATGTACTCCAGAAGATAGGTAGCATAATGGTAAACTTAGAATCAGGAAGTTGTCATTGTTGAGTGGTTGTTCAGTCGTGTCTGACTCTTTGTGATCCCCTTGGGGGTCTTCTTAGCAAAGATATGTGAGTGGTTTGCCATTTCCTTCTCCAGTGGATTAAGGCAAAAAGAGGTTAAGTGACTTGCCCAGGGTCACACAATTAGGAAGCATCTGAGGCCAGATCTGAAACTAGGTCTTTCTAAATCCAGGCTAGTGCTCTTCCTTGTGCCACCTAGCTGTCCCATGTCAAGAAGACTTGATTTCAAATGCCATCTAAGACATTTATTAGTTGGTCAAATGATTTTGCCTCTCTCAGCCTCAGTTTCCTCATCTGTAAAGCAGTGATAATTATAGTATCTACCTCACAGAGTTGTGAGAATCAGGTGAGATAACATATGTAAAGCCCTTTATAAGCATTATTGAGCTGTTTGAATACCAGTCATTTGGCTGTTGTTACTTAGAAGAGCAACATACCAGAACAAGAACACATTACTGAAGGTAGCAGGTTTTTTAAAACATTGATGAATACCAATTTTTAAGATATTTGAAAGAGAAAAAGATACCAAACATTTGGGGGAGAAGGGGTAAACACACAGATGGAAGTATTACCCAGAAAAGATGAACAAGAGGAAATCAGTAACTACTGACCATATGCTTACTTTCTCATCTCTATAAAATCTTTATGGAAATGAGCTATGTGTACATTGAGGATTCCCCTGATTACATAGGAGAAGAGTAGAGGCAGCTTTCTTTAAGAGATTTTCTACAGCAAATCACATCTTCACAGTCACACAACTGACTGCAAAGCATAAAGAATCCCATTGTATATACTGCTTGTAAACTATGGTTAAAGAGAGCATTTGACTCTGACGCGGTAGAGAAAAAAGAGCCTTGAGGGCTCTCTTCCAACAACTTGTCTCTCATGCATATGTTAAGTTCATACAAGATGCCTTCATAGATGCAACCAGAGATAACTTTTTTCAAAGCTTCTCTGATTATCAACATTAAATGAGTCATGAAACTGAGAGATATATGTTCACCAAAAGTGTTTGATCCTATCATCAAGCAGGTCCTATGCAGAGTCATACTGGAAAGGGAACTTTTCTGATAGATAGTGATGGCCTCTGGATGCTTCTGCTTGAAGATCACCTTGTACAGATTGTAACAAGCCTGAGGATACTGCTGAGGCTCCTCCATGAGACTGATGACCATTCAAAAGGGTTTGTCTTCACTGTCCACACAGGAAAATCACCATATCTATGAAGGATAACTACTTTCTAAACCATGTCATATTGTTAAAATTGAACCCCATTGAGCCAGTCCATACTTACACATAGATTTTCCTGGGCCTTGAAAATGGACAATAAGTTGATCCAGAATTGAACAGAAGGAAGAAAGCAAGCTCAATTTCACTTAGGAAATTGTTCAGTGCTTTCAATGATCCCAAGTTGGTCCTTAATACAAAAAGCCCATCTTTTTTAACATCAATATTCTCCCTGTGATGCTACATGATTAAGAATCATTGAATAGCATCATCTCTGAAGAATCAAAGTTTCACTAAAAGATACACGGTGGCATAAGTGACACAACATTCAAGATATATGCAAGTAAACATTTTGTGTATTTATATATACATATGTATATATACATATATGTGCATACAGATCATGCAAGAAATGTATAATTAGAAAAGAAGGTATATCAGTTCTATTAAGAGCAAAAGTTGAGATGGAAGTGTTACACAAGTGTTACACAAATTCAAGGACCCAGCAGAAACTCTCCGAAGTATTAGGTAGATGTTAAATGGAAGATTTATGGGAAAATAAAGAAGTGAATCACACAGATTGAGAAGGCATGATGGGTTGTGATCTATATCATTCCCCCATTAGAGTTTAATCTCCTTGAGACCAGGGGCTATATTTTTGCCTTTCTTTGAAATCTTAGTACAGTGCCTAGCACATAAAAAACACTTAATAAATGCTTGTTGACTGACTAACTAGAGGGATCTTTCATCATTATAGGAAAGATTCATTGAAATATGTTTCAATCATTTAACAAAAGCAATATTTATCAATAATTAGAATTAATTTTGATAATTGGGAAAATTAAGAGTTGACTCCGATTTCTTCCCAACCTTTCTAGTTTCTTATTCCCCTCTTTCCATATGCACTTGAGAATATGTATCCTGTCATTCCTAACATGTTTTCCCATCCCTAATCAATTTTTTGAGTTCCCTCTGCATTAAACCCATACATCTCTTTGCCCTCAAAGTCTTTCAAAAAGACCTACAGTAATCAAACATTTGTCACTCTTATCCCACCTCCACCCACAGTTCCTTCACTACTCCATGAATTTACTATACTATCACTTTGTTCTTCACTGTCACTGCAAAGAATGTTCACATGCCACTTCCTCCAGCATGGCCAACCCATTAATTAACATCTGCCAAATCACCTCCTCCCTTTCCTTGTCTGTTCTGGGAAAGGTACAAATGTTCAAATCCATAGTCAACTTTACTCTGTTCAATGTACTCTTGTATTGCTAGACTGTCAACAACAGAGTTAAAACATGAATTTTAGTCCTCCTTATTTGAAGAGGATCCTTTCAATAATAATGCAATTGTGAACAAGCCCTTTGCTAAGGCATGACTTTGCAGGGCCTGTCTCAATATTTAATAAATGACAAGCATTATAGCATAGTACCTCTCTTGCAATGTCTTGATTTGTTTTTAAATTAGTTACAAAATCTTTTTCTTTTTTTTACATGGGGTTTAACTTTTAATTGTTAGTAAATCATGAGTTGGAAGAGCATTTGTTCTGGAATCAGAGGAACTGACCTTGAATTTAGGATCTGCTACTTATTAACTATATGACCTTGGGCAAGTCACTCCTGTCTCTGGGTCTTCATTTTAAATGATCTCTTATGTCTCTTTCAGATCCAAAGTCATAAAAGCAAATAGTAGCAAAATCCAAGCCTCTGAGCTTCTCAGTTAAATCTTCTTTACGCTACATCGTGAAGAGTAGGGCCAAAGATGAAGGATGATGTTAAAATTTCAATTGCCCTCTTTACTAAAAGACTTTGAAATAATTCCTAAAGGAGGATAAGAAAATATGGGGAGGAGGGCTATGTGTATGTGTGGGGGGGGGGGGGTGTATTTAAAATGAAAGGGCAGCGTTCGTAGGTTTCTAGCATAATTTTAGTCCTAATTCAGGGCACTTCATTTCTGTTCTATGAGATTTCACATTTTCTTTACCAAATATGGAAATTGATTTATTTTTCTAAAGAATCTTCACATGGTGCAGATTTGGCATAGTGGCTAGTCAGGGATTTAGTGTTAGAAATACCCAGCTTCACAACCCACTTATGGCACTTGCTAGCTATGTGACCACAGGCATGAACTCATGGGCATCTCACTTAACCTCTCTGATCCTCAGGCCACCTACCCCTAGACTACAGTTGCAGACTTTATAACTAAAAGCAAGAGCCAAATTCCAAGAGGGTTATTTGTTTTTTCATTATCTTCACCTACAGACTTGCTCCCCTAGGAAGCTTATGCAGAAGGTGAAAGGGGAAGATAAAAGAGAAGGGCCATCTCTAATCTTCCTGTATCAAAGACATAGAAACTGGCTTTCCTAACCCAACCCTATAACCCTTGTTTGGGTGCAGATAAACTCAATCCTAGGGGTGACAAGGTAGCATAGGCATCTTTTTGCTCTGTGCAGGCTATTTCAAGGTTGCCTTCTCTGGCTCTGTGGTAATTTAGCTTGAAGGCCTCCTTTCAAGTGTCAATGGGTGGGAGTTGAATTGGCACAGCCTCCCTCCAGATCTGCCTTTGTCATGCAGAGGTGAGTCTTCCCTGCTCACCCCGAGCTCTCTTTAGGGACTCTAGCTTCCAAGATTGCACATATTGTGCACGTGTCCTGGGGACAAGGTTGGGATACTGCTGGGAGCTGGGAGGAGGGAAGTGTTTGCTCTCTTCTCTTCTCTCCTCTAATTATTTCTGACATTCCACCTTGAGTCCGCCTTCCCTTTTCTTTCCCAAGGCAAAAAAAAGCCTAGTTACTCGTCAGGGATAGTTTAAACACACCCATCTGAGAAAAGGGTAGAAACAAATTACAAATGATCGTTCCAAACCAGAAATTCAGATCCTCTGGATGTGCACCCTGTGAGAAAGGTCATGCTCATATTCTTAAAGGGCAGAAGAAATCATAACACTGACCAGAAGCTATTTTCCTCAGGTTTGCTGTGTACTTAACTCTTATTTAATCTCCACTTCAAGAAAGAAGCACTCTCTGCAGGTAAGCCTGTGCTGAGGAGATCCTCTCATTTTTTTTACTGCTCCTGGAGGAGATTTCTACAAAGTAAACGTATTGAGATACTGTCCTGCTGGGCTCCCTTTAATGTGGCCTGCCGAAGAGGCCCTTGAGGAAAAAGAAGCAGGATCAAGAAACCAACCTGGGCAACAGGGGGCCTCAAATGAGAAGGGGGCAAAGACAAAAGAGGAAATCTGAGTTGGCTACCACTGAGTCAGCTTGGGGTGTTTGTCATTCTCCCACTCCATCAGCCACATGTACAGAGCCCATGGAGGCTGGGTGCTGGGCTGCATTTGCAGACAGAGGAATTGAGTTTGATTCCCACCATGATTTCTTATCACCTCTGTGACCTGGGGCAAGATGCTTCACCTATCTGGGTCTCAGTTTCCACATCTGTAAAATGAGGGGATTGGACTAAATGATCTCAGAAGTTCCTTTCTGCTCTCCATATATGATCCTATGAATTATGAATCACAGAAGATCTAGGGGAAGCCTTCCTCTGACTCCCCCTTCTCTTTAAGGGATCACTTTCGTTCCTTTCACTCGGCTCTTCCTTCTAGCACCTTGCCTCTCCCTTTCCTTTGGATCAACTGCATCCTTAAATCGAAAAGTCTGACAGTGCATGTAACTGCCATTTGAATTGTTGCATAGCCTTTCTAAACCCTAGCAATATCATGTATGGACCTATGAGTCAGGGTAGGGGGAAAGGGGGCCTCTTTTTAAGGTTTATATGTAACTGTGAGAGCATTCAAGCATGCACAGGCATGCCAGCCCAGTGTTTAAGGAAGAAAAAAAAAAAGAGCTGGTAGCAATAATGTTTTCCTGCTTTAAAAAAAAAAAAAGGTGGCTCAGGGAAATCAGAATTTTTCAAAATAGTGTGTGGAGTCTAGAAGGGGAGGAACACTGCAGCCCTCCCCCCAGCGTTTCTCCATGTTACATTTCTGATACAAACAGCCCTCCTGCCTCATCCCCCTCCAAAGTTGAAAGCACCGATCAAAATTCTTTACTTGGAAGGTCATCCTCTCATAGCCAAAAAGGCCTGTTTGCTTTTGTCTTCCCACTTGCTTTCAAATGAAAATATGATACCACAGACATCTCACTTTAGCAGCTCCAAAATGAATCCAGAAGTGAGGCTTACTAAAAGTTATAAATGTATTAGGTGGGTACATTGTGAATTCCAATCACTTTTACATGAATGCACTAATGTTCATTCTGAACCTGACCCAATCAGCTGTTCTGAACAGTATGGTGGAAAAAAAAACCACGGGCACACAGTGTCTACAGCAGTATCTCACTGTGCTCATTCAAAAGTACACTGTCAAGTACATTTTTATCATCATCGATGGTATTTATTTATTTTCCATTGTTTGTTGAAATCTCCAAGAAGCTTGAGAATAGCATTTCTTACCCTGCCGATTCCAAGCCCTTCCATCGACTAGCCATTATTTCTTTTGCCTTGTGCTTCTAATAGACCTTGAAATTAACAGTGTCTTCCTGTGTGTCATGTGTACCATATTTGTTTATGGTGGGGGCATCAGCTTGCTTCATTCAATAGAGCCTCAGAGTATAAGAAATAAGCAGCCGATGTGCCCTCCCCTGCTACTCTGGGCAGGAATCCAACCTAGTACTCGGGAATACAGAGGTTGGCTAACTGCTGCAGTGAAGAGGAGAAAGAAAAGGACAATTGTTTGGGGCAAGGCAGTACAAAAGTGGTGTCAGTGTTGAGAAAGGAGGTATTTTATTGAGCATTGTTTATAAGTGGGGACTTTGGAAAGAACTAAGTGGGGACTTTGGAAAGAACTTTCCAGGGTTAGGATGCAAACCTTCAAAGGGGGTAAAAATGGAGTGGGGGCGCAGACAACCAGAGGAAGCTGTGGTCCTTCACCAATATCTCAACACGTATATACTAAGTGGCTTCTAAAACTACAGCACTTCATTAGGCTTCTAATTCAATTCAATAAACATTAATTAAGTGCCTACTGTGTACCAGACACTGTGCTAAGCCCTGTGGCTACAAATTAGGAAGATGATAATTCCTACCCCCACCCCACAAGGAGCTTATGCTCGGGAACACAAAAGGAAGTTAAAAAGACAGGGAGAAGTCCAGGAAGTACTTAATCACACTGAGACATGATGTTCGGAGGAGTTGAAACCAAGCAGAGCCACTGATAGAAAATGAAGAGACAAAGAGACAGACAGAATGATGAAGACATTGAGTCCTTATCCTCAAAATGCTTAAAGGAGGTATATGACGCACAGTAAGAATAAATGATATGGTGGAAAAACCATTTGCCCTGGAATCAGAGTATGGGGTCAAATCCTACCACTGATGCTTGTTACCTGTGTGTCCTTGGGCACATAACAACCTCCTTGGGCCTCAGTGTCCACATTTGTAAAAAGATGCCTTACCAAATGGCCTCTGAGGTTTCTTCCAGCTTCAGATCTATGAACCTGAATTGAATTGCCAAAGGTAATAAAAGTAATGACTCTGTAGCTATAATCCTTTGATCCTAACACAAATTGGAGTAGGATCAGCACATAAAAAAGTATTTTAACACAATGACCATCTACCATTCCAGAGAACTAATGATGGAGTATGCTATCCACATGCTGACAGATGATAGATAGATTTAAGATGTAGGATGGGACTTTTATTTTTTTAACAAAGGCAAAGAGGGAGCTTGTTTTGTTTGAATATACATGTTAATTATGTAGAATAATTGTTTTTCTTCTTTCCCCCAATGGGGTAAGGAAGAGGGAGTAAAAATAGATTTCTGTTAATTAAAGAATAAAAGTTAATTTAAAAAAAGAAAGTGTTATGAGAATTCAATGGAGGAGGATTCATATCAAGTGCATAGGACTTGTTTGGAGGGAAATTAGTAGTCCAATTTGGCCAAGGCTAGAAATATGTGAAAGCAGGATTGTGAAATAAAACTAGAAAATTAGGTTGGGTCCAGATTGCAAACAACTTTGAATGCAGGCAAAGGACTTTATAGTATAGGCTATAGGGAACCATTGAAGGTTTTTGCAGTGATTAGAGTAATATAATAGAAAGATTCATGGGGCAGTAATGTGTAAAATGAAATAGGGAGAGACAAGAGGTTAGGCAGCTGATTAGGAGACTATTGTGATTATCTAAGCTATTCCTAAAGTTAGTCTCATCTAGATTGATGACAATAGAAGTAAAAGGTAGAGGACAAGCGGCAGTGGTATTTTTTTTTAAACCAAATCTGTGATTTCATCAGTGTAGGAAGATAAGACTCCTTCTACCAATATACAGGGAGACCTGTTCTGAAACTTATAGAATTAGAGGGTTGTCTGAGGCACTAAAAAGTTATATGACTCCCCTAAGGTCACACCTCTGGTATGGCTCAGAGGCAAGACCCTAATCTGTCTCCTCCTCACTCCCAGGCCACCTTTCTATCCATTGCTGCAGGGGTTCTCAAAGTGTGACCCAGAGATTTTCAAGCCATATAAATAACATGAAAGTTCTTGGGAGGTGGGGGGAGATTCCTTAACAATTTTTAAGTGTGCAAAGGGGTCCCAAGATTCAAAAAGCTGAGAATTGCTTTGTGTTACCTTTGTCAGGGATCTTAGGAAGGTGGAAAAGATTCGGTAATGGCTAGATATTCTGGGAGAAAGTAAAATCAAATATGACCTCAAGGTTTTGAACCTAGGTGAGTGGAAAGATAATGGTGCCATTAACAGAAACAGAGAAGGAGAAGGTTTAGGAAGGAAGCCGATGAATTTGGTTTAGGTCAAAGGAGTCAAATACAGGGCATGAATTTCAGCACACAACACTACTGAGGGATTGAACCAGAATAAACTGGAATGGGAAAATAGTTAACAAAAATACGATGAAACATAATATTAATATGCGGGTTTTTTAAGTGAATACACAGCCCACAGGAATCCTGATGGACAATTTAGTGACTCGGTTTTAGACCACTGATTTATGCCCCATTTAGCTTAGAGATAAAGATCACCCAACTAAAGCATGCAGGTTTGGTGGCTATTTGCATGGAAGTTCCATGGTGGAGTGGAGGGAGAAGAGGAAATAACAAAGGAAATGAAAGCAGAAGATCAAGAAAGAACAGCATCAAATACTCTCCCAGTTTCCCTCATTCTCCAGCAAAAAGGACCACTCAGAACGAGAACAAGGTATATATGATTGAAGCCAGGTTTGAAAAATAACCCCTAATATGTCGCTACTGTCCAAGGAAGGGCTGGAGACTTGGCTGTAGCACTTGGCCAGACCTATTACAAATGAATACCTAATGGCCATGCAGAGGCAAGCCACCCTCTGCATGTTCAGAACACTTTTGTTCTGGAATATAGGATGGCTACTATACTAGTCATAATGTCATAAAGAGTCAGAGGCAGTGGGATGGAATGGAACACACACTAGGTTTAGAGTTAGAGCCCTAAATTTGAGCCCTAGTCAGCTTGTTTAACTTCTCTTACTCTCAATAATTGGAGGATTTAGACTAGACCAGCAGTATCAAATTCAAATCGGACAGCTAGAAGGCACAGTGAATAGAGTGCTGGCCCTGGAGTCAGGAAGACATAAGTTCAAATCCAACCTCGGACACTTACTAGCTGTGTGACCCTGAGCAAGTCACTTAAACCTAGTTGCCTCAGTTTCCTTATCTGTAAAGTAAGCAGGAGAAGGAAAGGGCAAACCATTCTAGTATCTTTGCCAAGAAAAGCCCAAAATGGGATCACAAAGAGTTGAGTGCTACTGAAACAACACAATAACAACAGCGTATCTATATCTAGATATGGATATATGGAGAAGGAAATAGCAAACTACTCCAGTGTCTTTGCCAAGAAAATCCCAAATGAGGTCGAAAGAGGCAGACATGAGTGAACAACAAATTCAAATAGAAATGGGTGACACTAAATTATACATAAAGATCCCTGCAGATTGCATATTGACTTAGAAAACTACATACTAATACTATCTCTATTTTATTACATTTTAATTTATTTTGTGAAATTTTCCCAATTATATTTTAATTTGGTTCAGTCCACTCTCAGGGATGTTGAGTGCCATATGTTGCCCCCATATTTGACACTTCTGGACTAGATGGCCTTGAAAGGTCCTTCTAACTTGAAATCCATGATCCTATGAACTGAAAATACCTGCTGGCAGAGCTAAGTCTATTAGTCATTCCTATCTTACTGTCAATTATAACTCAACAATTGAGATGTCTTAAGAAAAGGGACTTTGGAAGGGGGTGCTGAAGAGGGTGTGTTAAAAAGGAAAAGAGAAAATCATCTTGAAGCATGGGGTATTTTGTCAATTAGAAGTCTGGGTGATATGGGAGGCCAGCATGAGGACTCCAGCACTTAAGGAACTAGGGAGAGGCAGAAAGAGATGGGAGGGGCTGGGAAAGAACTTGGCCTTCTTTGTAGTTTTGCCCAGGGCCCATTGAAAATCATCTCTGCATTAGTACCATAGATTGCCAGTGCCTGCAACATGATGTCAGGACTTGTTTGGAAGGATACAAAACCCAGCCTACTGGGGTTGACTCCCCAGTCTGAACTAGTCTGGTCTTTTCCAAAGTAGCCTCTACAATTCAATCTAATATCTTCTCATCTTCCTTCTTCCTGCCAACACTATCACATCCTAGAGAGAAGGAAATAAAGAAGTGATAGAGGAAGAAGAGTATACGTGTCAGTTATTTTCCCCATGGAAAAATAGACCAGGAGCCTGCTCACATCTAACCTTCCTCTTCTTGGTTCCCACTGCCTTCTCCCTCTATATCTTTGAGCTTGGTACTCTCTTCAAACTTCAGAATTTATTCTCCCATCAAAATTCAAAAACAACTTTAATAAACTTTGACAGCTTAGATATCTGGACAGATCTGTGGCATCGTGATATGGGGATTATCTCCATTGAATTTGTTTTCAGTGTCTGCTTACCTTGTTTAACTCTTCTCTATGTCAAATATGTCTCTGTAAATCCTCCATAGGGGAACCACTAGACATTCTGGGAAGCTTCCTTTATTTTTCTTGACATTGTGTGAATATCAAAGCAGCATACTTGAGTGTATTCCTTGCTTTTTTTTCCCCCCCCGGTCATGTATCTCTCTGATGATATCCTTTATTTCTTTCATGTAATCCTCTGTTTGTAATGAGTTGCAACCTGCTCATATACCCACTATGAGCCTTTTCATTACCCTTTGACTGGTCCTCACCTTTCATTCTTTGAATTATTCCATGAATCAGAACCATAAATCACCAGAAAAATAATGTTGTTTAAAAATGTGATTCTTTGCAAGTCTGATGTTCTTCTCATGTCCATCAGATTGACCACCAGACACAGTGGTGCATTATTGGTAGAGCTGTCGATTGATCCAATCATTCTGGAAAGCAATTTGAACCTGTGCCTCAAAAATTACTAAGCTGTGCATACCCTTTAACTTGGCAATACCACCATAAGGTCTATACCTAAAGAGATGAAAAACGAATGGGACTTAAATGTACAAAAATATTTTCAGCAGCTCTTTTCGTAGTAGCCAAAAACTAGAAACTAAGGGGAAAGGAAGCTAAGTCTACCCAATGGGTAAACACCTATTAGGGAATAGCTAAACAAACTGTGGAATATGCATGCAATAAAATATTATTGTCTCATAAGAAATGATGAAAAGGACAGTTTCAAAGAAAACTGGGAGTCTATGGACTGATGCTGAGTGAAGTAAGTAGGACAAGGAGAACAATTGACCTAATGACAATAAGATTATAAAGGAAAATAATTTTGAAAAATTTTAGAACTCTCTTTAATACAGTGAGAAAACATAGGTCCATAGGGTCAAAGATGAAACACTCTATTCACCTCCTGGCAAAGAAGTGGTAGACTTAAATGCAGAATGAGACATATAGTTTTGGACATCGTCAATGTGGACTATGGATATTTGTCATGAGTTTGGGGGGGAGTTGTTACTGTCATTGTTCAATTGATAGGGAGGAGGCAGTGGAAGAGGAAGATAATAAATGCTTGTAAAAATAAAAATTTTTAAATAAAAAAATAAGGATATTTATTCAAGACAAATTGATGTCCACTAACGATCATTCGATGTTGGAATCTGATTAATATCAATCAAAGAGTAAATCCCAAAAGAATAATATCAAGAAGCCTTGTTACTGAAAAATCTATTACCACTTCAGCTGACAAGAAGTGAGAATTCAAAATCTAAGTAGGTGACAATGTACCAAATTTACCATTGACAGGACCATTTTTTTCCCACCCTGCTCTGATTTGATTCTTTCATCTTCTCTTTGTATATGGATTCCTGAGGGAGGAAAGTTCAGTTCTGTTACAAAGTTGAGTAGAGAATACAATAAAATTGCATTGCCCATGATTCAAAACAATTCCACTGACCTAGATTCTATTAACAGAGCGACCACAGAATACCACAGAATCCAACGCCTAGAGGCAGTGTCTTAGAGTCCCTAGCCTCCTAGAAAGTAAAGGATAAGCATCACTTTTAGCACAAAGCCTATCCTGAATTTCCACTTGTTAGTACCTTCTCACTCCACCTGAAGTCACTTTGTTTATATATTTTTTATTTATTTATCTGTTTTCTCTTAACAGAATAACCTCCTTGGAGGAGGTACTATTTCATTTTTTTTGTCTTTATATTCCTCGTGCCTACCATGTGGCAGACATATATTTGCTGAATTAATTGATTGACTGATTGATTGATTGAAGGGATTTCAAGTAATAATTTGGTTACACCCTCTACTTCAAGTCAGGGCTTAAATCACCCAGAGATGTTTGTCTACACTATTTTTATAGAATAGGGATTAAGTTTATATAAATCTCTTTGGCAGCTGTTTCAACTTAATTCTGAACTTACAAAAAATTTAACCAAAAAAGAACCTTAAAGACAGAAATGTGCAGGTAAATGTTTAACAACCAGCTCTCTTGGAGAAAAGGGGAAAATAAAACCCTGTATGGAGTATATACTTTTAAATTTAACCTGCATTGGTAACATTTTCTCTATTACTTTCTTAAGTCTAGACAATCAACAAAGCAATAAATCAAGACCTGATTTGTAATGTTTGCCAATTTTCAAGGCATAAATGCTCACATTGAAAAGTAATAATTGGCCCTTGTGAGCACCATGATCCAAACTGGCTCCAGCACACCCCTAGTAGATAGATAGATCATCTATCCAGTCCAACTTCCTCATTTTGCAGATGAGGAAACTGATGTTCAGAAAGATTGGCCAACTAATCCAACACTGCACAACAAGTTAATGTTAGAGCTCAGATCAGAAGCCAGCACTATTTAACTTCTAGTCCAAGGCTCATTTATTTCTGAGTCCCATTTTACCTTTCACTGAAATAGCTCTTTCTAGAGAGAAAAAAAGCTTTAGGTATTAAGTATATCATGAGATCATAAACTTAATGCTGGAAGGGACCTGAGAAACCAAATAGTCCTACTCTCTCATTTTAGAGATGAGGAAGAAAATCCCTGCAAAGTTTGTTGAATGTCACACAGATAGAAAGTAGTCCAAACAAGATTCTGACCCACTCTTCTGACTCCAAATCCATCATTCCTTCCACCGACCCATACAAAGAACTAGTCATTTTAACTCCTGCTTAATACAAACACAGAATCTTCAAACTGGAAGGAGAACTGCAGAAGTCATCCAGCCCAACTCTTCTCCCAATGGCAGCATCTCTTTTATGAAATCCCTAAGAGATGGTCATCCAATCTCTGAACATTTCTAGTAACCTAGAGTTCAATGTTTCCTTTTGCATCCTTGTCCATTATTAAATAGTTTTATTTTCCAGTAAGTTCTTACATTGAGTTAAAATCAGCCCTCCTGTGGTTCAATAACTCTTTCTTATTCTAGTTCTACTCCCTGAATCAATGCAGAATAAACTGACTTTCTTTTTCAACATAACAGCTCTTCAAATATTTGAAGACAAGTTATATGGTATGCCTTGCCCTTAACTTTCACCTTGCCAAGTTAAAAACTGCCAGTTCTCTCAACTATTCCTGATATAAGGCAATCTTGAGTTCCTTCACAATACTGATTGTCTTCATTTGAATACTTCATCATTATTTCATTCCCAGAATTAGACCACCATACTCCAGATGTGATCTGACCAATACAAGTATAGTTGGACTACGACTTCACATGATTTAGATGCTATAATTCTGTTAATACAGTGTAAGAATAAATTAGATTTCTTTTAGGAGCCACATCGTATTGTTGACTCACAATAAGACTGGAGACAACTCCAATTGGCAATATTTGTATGAACCAATATCAAAGTCTCATACTTTTGCAATTTTTTTGAACCCAAATAATGAATTTTACATTGATCTGTGTTTGGTTTCTTCTTTCTAGTTTCAACCCACTATCTCAGCTTATAGAGATAATTTCAAATCTTGATTCTGCCAACTATATATTAACTATGCTTCCCATATGCAAATATGATAAGGATATGACATACTGCTTCGTCCAAGTTTTTTGCTAAAAGATTTAAAAGAACAGAAGGTCTCTTGTAACTCTTTATAAGAGAACTCTCTCCAGATTGACAACAAGTTATTTACCAATAGGCTTAGGATATGGTTGCTCAGATAGCTACAAATCCACTGTACCAATGGTACAATACTAATGGTATTAGCATCCAGTCCATATTTCAGAATTTTATCTACAAGGATCATAAGATTATTGAATTTAGAATTGGAAGAAAATTTTAAGGTCACCTACTTCAACCTCCTTTTATAGATGAGGAAACGAAGGCCCAAAAAAGCCTATTTGACTTGCCCAGCACAACAGAGATAATAAATGTCAAGGTGAAAATGTAGCTCACTTCTAGCCTCAGATTCAGGAAGCCTTCCATTATATAATCATGAAATGAGGAGACTTTGTCTCATACTTTACTGAAATCAAAACTTCATTCTGTGTGTGTCAACACCAAGATGTCCTGACCTAATTGTTAAGACCTCTCTGCCTTCAAGCAGGTGTGATGAAAGGAGTCAATGGCTAGACAGAAGTTTGAATTCAGTTAAAGTGCCACACTTGAGGACTCAGAGGGCCACATGTGGCCTCCAGAATACAGGTCCCCCACCTCTGATTAGAAGCTGCTGCCTGAGGGCCCTGGTGCTGGGGAAACAAAGAAAGTACTAAGACAGGGATCCAAGGAATTGCATATCCCAGGAAATAGGCAAGAACAATAGTCAGAACATCAGCTTTGTCTGAATGGGACAGAACTCTAGGAATTGTAGATCGTGTCAGATGAAATAGAGACAGAAGAAAATAAGGACAGATAAATGAAAACAGGGAAAAAAAAAAGAGATGGCCAGAATTACATGAAACTTGATTGATTATAAAGAAAGCAAGTTATAACAAGCATCTCTATCTGTGGAGTCCTGAACATTCCCCTGTGTAGCAAAGTTGACACAACACTAATAACTCTTTTAAAAAATGAAAGAAGACTTTGTTACTTCCAAGATGTATCCACACCATGATACTGCCTGGGTACTGCAATCCCACTTCTCCCTTCATTTTATGAGTTATGTCTCCATTAGAATATAAGCACCTTAAAGGCAGAGACTATCTTGCTTGCTTGTATTTGCATTTCTGGTGTTTGGTACAGTGCCTGGCACATAAAAAGCACTTAATAAATACTCTATCTATCTTTAATAATGAACCCATGTCGGCTCATAATAACCACATTGTTTGCTAAATTTTCTAATCCATCTGTTTGATAATTAATTTTTCATTTTGCCATTGGGAAGGTGGGCAAAAATATTTGAACCACTCAATGTTCCCTGGAAATTTTCTAAGACTATAAATTTTAGAATTTATAACTTATCTGAATTGGTAGGGAAAATTTCTTCACAGGAAGTTACCTATTACAATGAAATTACTTAGATCCACTTCCTCCTCCCCACCAAAAGTGCCAATGATAAACATCGAATTTACTGATCATTAAATTTTTAAATCCATTTTTTTCCTTCTTTGAGAACATTAGGACAATATGTATCAAATCCTAGTCTGGAAATTCTCTGTGCTTTCTCAGAAAGTATTGGCGATGGTCCTGAGATCATATCTCTAAGTTCCTTTAGTGTTATGAGATACAGTTCAACCTGATCTGGAAACTTGAAACTTAATAGCCTAATCTTTGGACAATAAGAATACTGTCCATCAGTGGGCTACACCAATAGTCTTTGTAGCTTGGTAGACTCTATAAAAATTGTCCTCTGCTTCCATAGCCTTTGAAAACCCAAGGCTAGGTGGCAGTTAGGTTGCACAGTGAATAGAGCACTGGCCCTGGAGTCAGGAGGACCTGAGTTCAAATACAGCCTCAGATACTTGATACAATTACTAGCTGTGTGATCTTGGGCAAGTCACTTAATCCCAATTGCCTTCCCAAAAAAAACAAAGAAGTCTTGGGGTGGCTAGGTGGAGTAGTGAATAGAGTCAGGAGGACCTGAGTTCAAATCCAGCCTCAGACACTTAACACTTGCTAGCTGTGTGACCTTGGCTGAGTCACTTAACCCCAATTGCCCCACCTTCCCCCCTCCAAAAAGATGAAAAAAGAAAAAGAGAAAAAAAGAAACCCATGGCTACCTTCAAAACATTATGAGGTTATCAGAGCAGGAATTAATGGAGGGGTCTATATTATGATCCTCAAGTAAATTATTCCTGCTTTTCTTTCTATTTTTCTTCATCTAAATGCTACATATAATAGGACTGCTGTGCTATAATGGTAAGAGTACTGGGTCTAGGATCAAGAGGGAATACAAGTCAGAAAAAAACAGATCTGAATCTAAACTTGGTTCTACACTTAATACCTATGTGACCTTGAGTAAGCAAGTCATTTTATTTGTTTGGGCCTCAACTTATTTATCTGTACAATGATGGGTTGGAGTTAAAGATGCATAAGGCCCCTTCCAGCCCTAAAATCAAATAATACTAAGACCAAGAAAAATGCGCTCATCCAGAAATCCACTGTCCCAATCAAGAATGCCATGAAGAAAGACCAGCCCCAAAGCCAGAAAAACATGCAAAACCTGATACTCTAAAGGATGGCATAGGTGGCACAGAACGGAGCAATGTGTTAGTGGTGGCACTCAGTACTTCTTAAGTGAAAACAGAGGAAACAGTTGTAAGCCAAACCTATAGCTAAAGGCATTTACATAACCACACACAGTGTACTGAAGACAAAGAGAACTCAAAATTTTAACACAGAAAAGTAATTTGATTTCACAAAGGTCACCAAGACTTGGTAAAATAGGGCTAATGACTTGAATATGGTCGTGGAAAGGTATGTGCTGTTCAATCGACAGGGATAGATAAGAGGCATTCTAAGATTTATGCCTATCTGGAAATCCTCATACTTGACAACAGACACACAATAACTGACAAATAGGGGCTTTAAAAATATTATCTCCATGTTGCTGATGAGGACACTGAAGCTAAGAGATTAGGCAAGCTGCTCATAATCATACAACCAGTAATTGTCAAAGCCAAGCTCAAAACTGGTTCTTTTTTCTGGTTCAGTCTAGAGCTCATCCCATTATGATACATTGCTACTATGAGGTAGTAACCCATCTCTTGCCCACCATTATGACATTGTACTCCATGGCTCAGGAAACTAGATTGTTCCCTTTGATGCGTTTACATAACTAGCTGTTCATGTTCCATATCCTCTCTTCCTCTTCCAAAGTCATGACTCAACTAGAAGAGACAAAATCTCCACTTAGACTCCCCCCACCCAATTCCTTGAATTTTCTACCCCAAATTTCAAAATTTCTTCAGAATTAATGATAATTTGTTGACAAATAATACGATTCTAATGGTTCTATGAATTGATTAATAAAGTTTTCCTTCCAAAAATGTAGGTCACAATTCAGTCATCCATGGCAATTCCTATGCAATTCTTGTCCATGTCTTCCCATAAGTTCATCATAGTGGTCCAACTCAGTGTTGTAGAGGACCTTCTTCAAGTTCTGCTTTACACTGAGTGAGTACCAATGGAACACACTAGTTACCTATCATTTATACTTCACTCTCATCCAGTGACCAGCCTCCTTTTAATTTCTGGTCATACATTTTGAGAGCATCCTTTATATAACTCCTTTTATTCATGAGGTGCTGCAGTCTACTCATGCCATTGTGAGATTATCCATTGCCTTATGGATAATCCTTTATTTCAGTTCTTCAGAGATGTTATTGTTTCAATACTCATCCACATACAACACCATTTAAAGAAGATGAGCTTTTTCTTTTTAATGGACCTTCGTTTCAGAGAGAAAGTCCAGGTCATTGAAAGACGTGTGCGTGTGTGTGTGTGTGTGTGTGTGTGTGTGTGTGTGTGTGTGTGTGTGTGTGTGTGTTGGGGGAGAGGGAGAGATGGTTAGAACAGGCTTTCAGCAAACTTAATCTGAGCCTGGAGGCCCATGGCTGCCTTTTCTGCTTTGTGTTTCTTTCCTTGAGCATAGATTACCAAACAGCAAAAAAAGATTGATATGTCAAGCTTAGGAGGTAACCTTGTAGGTTCAAAAGTTCTGAAACTAATTTTTAGCAGGAAGAGTTTCTAAGTTAGAGAAGAAGACAGAGGAAAAGAGGAAGAGATTAACCCCTTGCTTGGTTTGCCAGAAGACATCAAACTAGAGGAAATTGTTTAGTCTGTGCAGAGCTAAGGTCAAATATAAAATGCTTATTCAGAAACCCTTCATTTTAAACCATGTCTTAATGTTTTAAATATCAACCTCACACAAGAATATAATTGTAGTTATATTTTTACTGTTGCTTCTTTATGTTCTTCTGTCAATGTATATTTGTCTGTATTTGTTGTTTTTATCATTTCTTTTGTATAGAAAAAATACATGTGTGTTCTACATTGTGTAGAAAAAAAATGTTCTATATTTGATCTAGAGGGTACACTGTATACCTTTATATCCCCCTCTTTGGGGATTTCTTAGACATGAGCCAAATTTAAACTTAAATAATTTTACAGGTATGTAAAATGCCAGGGAATTTGAGACAAATCGCCTAACCCCTCTCATTAGAGGACAGGCTCCTCCAGCAACATTCTAATTGTGAGATTTTAGATAATCCCATGAGATAGGTAGTATGGGTATCAGTAATTGCACTTTACAGATGAAACAAATCATCTGAGCTGATATTTATGGGTTGCCCTGCTAGTGAGGGGAAGGAACCAGAACTCAAACCCAAGTCTTCTGATGCTTTATTCAGTACACTGATTTATTTTTTACTCATATGAATCAAAAGAAGTGGGTAGCAATTAGGGTTTTTGATCAGTCTAGACAAGTTTCTTCTCACATCCAGGACTAATGCTTCAAGAAGAAAGAACACCTGCCATTCATCAAGTCTGCACATGGCCACATACACACACACACACACACACACACACACACACACACACACACACACATCTTATCAGGGAGTGCCAACCATCATGGCCTATATCTTCTGGGGACAGTAACAGGATTTCTCTCATCTGCTAGTGCATATGAATGAATCTTCCTTAAAGGTCTGTGGATCATGGAATATTGCTTATTTGCTGTTTTCTGAATCATGTTCCATGAAAAGAGCCTCCTAACTGTTACAAAGTCATGAATAACTCTATTATTAAGCCAGTAAAAAAACCTATAGAGTCCATCTTTCCATCTTCTTCCTTCTTGGAGACTAATAACAACTCTCCTCTCTTAGAAAAGAGAGTTGAGCTGAATCTCACCAGAAAAATTAAACCAAATCAAGTGGTTCTTGACATGACTATGGTAAGAGCATGAGAGAAGGAAGAGAAATTTACCTGATTCTTTATCAAATCTGAGCCCACTGTCATGTACTCAGATTTTGGACTGGCTTATTTGGGTTAACCCTTTGGCTAAAAAGTCCAATAATGAAGACAAAGTGATTTCTCCGTTATTGAAACTTTCCTGAGACTTTGCACATATCTTCTTTACAGGAAACGTTTGTAACAGTAAGCACCCTAGCATGCCTAGGGCAGCTACTAGCACAGGTTCTTAGATCTGCTTTTCTAAAGGAAAGCAACTCAAAAAGGGTTAACAGTTTCACTTTAATCAATCAAACATATATCATTTACCTAGTTCA
>JAQQSV010000771.1:48010-95721 GCA_028646515.1 Pseudochirops corinnae
ACTTTGTCTTCATTATTGGACTTTTTAGCCAAAGGGTTAACCCAAATAAGCCAGTCCAAAATCTGAGTACATGACAGTGGGCTCAGATTTGATAAAGAATCAGGTAAATTTCTCTTCCTTCTCTCATGCTCTTACCATAGTCATGTCAAGAACCACTTGATTTGGTTTAATTTTTCTGGTGAGATTCAGCTCAACTCTCTTTTCTAAGAGAGGAGAGTTGTTATTAGTCTCCAAGAAGGAAGAAGATGGAAAGATGGACTCTATAGGTTTTTTTACTGGCTTAATAATAGAGTTATTCATGACTTTGTAACAGTTAGGAGGCTCTTTTCATGGAACATGATTCAGAAAACAGCAAATAAGCAATATTCCATGATCCACAGACCTTTAAGGAAGATTCATTCATATGCACTAGCAGATGAGAGAAATCCTGTTACTGTCCCCAGAAGATATAGGCCATGATGGTTGGCACTCCCTGATAAGATGTGTGTGTGTGTGTGTGTGTGTGTGTGTGTGTGTGTGTGTGTGTGTATGTGGCCATGTGCAGACTTGATGAATGGCAGGTGTTCTTTCTTCTTGAAGCATTAGTCCTGGATGTGAGAAGAAACTTGTCTAGACTGATCAAAAACCCTAATTGCTACCCACTTCTTTTGATTCATATGAGTAAAAAATAAATCAGTGTACTGAATAAAGCATCAGAAGACTTGGGTTTGAGTTCTGGTTCCTTCCCCTCACTAGCAGGGCAACCCATAAATATCAGCTCAGATGATTTGTTTCATCTGTAAAGTGCAATTACTGATACCCATACTACCTATCTCATGGGATTATCTAAAATCTCACAATTAGAATGTTGCTGGAGGAGCCTGTCCTCTAATGAGAGGGGTTAGGCGATTTGTCTCAAATTCCCTGGCATTTTACATACCTGTAAAATTATTTAAGTTTAAATTTGGCTCATGTCTAAGAAATCCCCAAAGAGGGGGATATAAAGGTATACAGTGTACCCTCTAGATCAAATATAGAACATTTTTTTTCTACACAATGTAGAACACACATGTATTTTTTCTATACAAAAGAAATGATAAAAACAACAAATACAGACAAATATACATTGACAGAAGAACATAAAGAAGCAACAGTAAAAATATAACTACAATTATATTCTTGTGTGAGGTTGATATTTAAAACATTAAGACATGGTTTAAAATGAAGGGTTTCTGAATAAGCATTTTATATTTGACCTTAGCTCTGCACAGACTAAACAATTTCCTCTAGTTTGATGTCTTCTGGCAAACCAAGCAAGGGGTTAATCTCTTCCTCTTTTCCTCTGTCTTCTTCTCTAACTTAGAAACTCTTCCTGCTAAAAATTAGTTTCAGAACTTTTGAACCTACAAGGTTACCTCCTAAGCTTGACATATCAATCTTTTTTTGCTGTTTGGTAATCTATGCTCAAGGAAAGAAACACAAAGCAGAAAAGGCAGCCATGGGCCTCCAGGCTCAGATTAAGTTTGCTGAAAGCCTGTTCTAACCATCTCTCCCTCTCCCCCAACACACACACACACACACACACACACACACACACACACACACACACACACACACACGCACACGTCTTTCAATGACCTGGACTTTCTCTCTGAAACGAAGGTCCATTAAAAAGAAAAAGCTCATCTTCTTTAAATGGTGTTGTATGTGGATGAGTATTGAAACAATAACATCTCTGAAGAACTGAAATAAAGGATTATCCATAAGGCAATGGATAATCTCACAATGGCATGAGTAGACTGCAGCACCTCATGAATAAAAGGAGTTATATAAAGGATGCTCTCAAAATGTATGACCAGAAATTAAAAGGAGGCTGGTCACTGGATGAGAGTGAAGTATAAATGATAGGTAACTAGTGTGTTCCATTGGTACTCACTCAGTGTAAAGCAGAACTTGAAGAAGGTCCTCTACAACACTGAGTTGGACCACTATGATGAACTTATGGGAAGACATGGACAAGAATTGCATAGGAATTGCCATGGATGACTGAATTGTGACCTACATTTTTGGAAGGAAAACTTTATTAATCAATTCATAGAACCATTAGAATCGTATTATTTGTCAACAAATTATCATTAATTCTGAAGAAATTTTGAAATTTGGGGTAGAAAATTCAAGGAATTGGGTGGGGGGAGTCTAAGTGGAGATTTTGTCTCTTCTAGTTGAGTCATGACTTTGGAAGAGGAAGAGAGGATATGGAACATGAACAGCTAGTTATGTAAACGCATCAAAGGGAACAATCTAGTTTCCTGAGCCATGGAGTACAATGTCATAATGGTGGGCAAGAGATGGGTTACTACCTCATAGTAGCAATGTATCATAATGGGATGAGCTCTAGACTGAACCAGAAAAAAGAACCAGTTTTGAGCTTGGCTTTGACAATTACTGGTTGTATGATTATGAGCAGCTTGCCTAATCTCTTAGCTTCAGTGTCCTCATCAGCAACATGGAGATAATATTTTTAAAGCCCCTATTTGTCAGTTATTGTGTGTCTGTTGTCAAGTATGAGGATTTCCAGATAGGCATAAATCTTAGAATGCCTCTTATCTATCCCTGTCGATTGAACAGCACATACCTTTCCACGACCATATTCAAGTCATTAGCCCTATTTTACCAAGTCTTGGTGACCTTTGTGAAATCAAATTACTTTTCTGTGTTAAAATTTTGAGTTCTCTTTGTCTTCAGTACACTGTGTGTGGTTATGTAAATGCCTTTAGCTATAGGTTTGGCTTACAACTGTTTCCTCTGTTTTCACTTAAGAAGTACTGAGTGCCACCACTAACACATTGCTCCGTTCTGTGCCACCTATGCCATCCTTTAGAGTATCAGGTTTTGCATGTTTTTCTGGCTTTGGGGCTGGTCTTTCTTCATGGCATTCTTGATTGGGACAGTGGATTTCTGGATGAGCGCATTTTTCTTGGTCTTAGTATTATTTGATTTTAGGGCTGGAAGGGGCCTTATGCATCTTTAACTCCAACCCATCATTGTACAGATAAATAAGTTGAGGCCCAAACAAATAAAATGACTTGCTTACTCAAGGTCACATAGGTATTAAGTGTAGAACCAAGTTTAGATTCAGATCTGTTTTTTTCTGACTTGTATTCCCTCTTGATCCTAGACCCAGTACTCTTACCATTATAGCACAGCAGTCCTATTATATGTAGCATTTAGATGAAGAAAAATAGAAAGAAAAGCAGGAATAATTTACTTGAGGATCATAATATAGACCCCTCCATTAATTCCTGCTCTGATAACCTCATAATGTTTTGAAGGTAGCCATGGGTTTCTTTTTTTCTCTTTTTCTTTTTTCATCTTTTTGGAGGGGGGAAGGTGGGGCAATTGGGGTTAAGTGACTCAGCCAAGGTCACACAGCTAGCAAGTGTTAAGTGTCTGAGGCTGGATTTGAACTCAGGTCCTCCTGACTCTATTCACTACTCCACCTAGCCACCCCAAGACTTCTTTGTTTTTTTTGGGAAGGCAATTGGGATTAAGTGACTTGCCCAAGATCACACAGCTAGTAATTGTATCAAGTATCTGAGGCTGTATTTGAACTCAGGTCCTCCTGACTCCAGGGCCAGTGCTCTATTCACTGTGCAACCTAACTGCCACCTAGCCTTGGGTTTTCAAAGGCTATGGAAGCAGAGGACAATTTTTATAGAGTCTACCAAGCTACAAAGACTATTGGTGTAGCCCACTGATGGACAGTATTCTTATTGTCCAAAGATTAGGCTATTAAGTTTCAAGTTTCCAGATCAGGTTGAACTGTATCTCATAACACTAAAGGAACTTAGAGATATGATCTCAGGACCATCGCCAATACTTTCTGAGAAAGCACAGAGAATTTCCAGACTAGGATTTGATACATATTGTCCTAATGTTCTCAAAGAAGGAAAAAAATGGATTTAAAAATTTAATGATCAGTAAATTCGATGTTTATCATTGGCACTTTTGGTGGGGAGGAGGAAGTGGATCTAAGTAATTTCATTGTAATAGGTAACTTCCTGTGAAGAAATTTTCCCTACCAATTCAGATAAGTTATAAATTCTAAAATTTATAGTCTTAGAAAATTTCCAGGGAACATTGAGTGGTTCAAATATTTTTGCCCACCTTCCCAATGGCAAAATGAAAAATTAATTATCAAACAGATGGATTAGAAAATTTAGCAAACAATGTGGTTATTATGAGCCGACATGGGTTCATTATTAAAGATAGATAGAGTATTTATTAAGTGCTTTTTATGTGCCAGGCACTGTACCAAACACCAGAAATGCAAATACAAGCAAGCAAGATAGTCTCTGCCTTTAAGGTGCTTATATTCTAATGGAGACATAACTCATAAAATGAAGGGAGAAGTGGGATTGCAGTACCCAGGCAGTATCATGGTGTGGATACATCTTGGAAGTAACAAAGTCTTCTTTCATTTTTTAAAAGAGTTATTAGTGTTGTGTCAACTTTGCTACACAGGGGAATGTTCAGGACTCCACAGATAGAGATGCTTGTTATAACTTGCTTTCTTTATAATCAATCAAGTTTCATGTAATTCTGGCCATCTCTTTTTTTTTTCCCTGTTTTCATTTATCTGTCCTTATTTTCTTCTGTCTCTATTTCATCTGACACGATCTACAATTCCTAGAGTTCTGTCCCATTCAGACAAAGCTGATGTTCTGACTATTGTTCTTGCCTATTTCCTGGGATATGCAATTCCTTGGATCCCTGTCTTAGTACTTTCTTTGTTTCCCCAGCACCAGGGCCCTCAGGCAGCAGCTTCTAATCAGAGGTGGGGGACCTGTATTCTGGAGGCCACATGTGGCCCTCTGAGTCCTCAAGTGTGGCACTTTAACTGAATTCAAACTTCTGTCTAGCCATTGACTCCTTTCATCACACCTGCTTGAAGGCAGAGAGGTCTTAACAATTAGGTCAGGACATCTTGGTGTTGACACACACAGAATGAAGTTTTGATTTCAGTAAAGTATGAGACAAAGTCTCCTCATTTCATGATTATATAATGGAAGGCTTCCTGAATCTGAGGCTAGAAGTGAGCTACATTTTCACCTTGACATTTATTATCTCTGTTGTGCTGGGCAAGTCAAATAGGCTTTTTTGGGCCTTCGTTTCCTCATCTATAAAAGGAGGTTGAAGTAGGTGACCTTAAAATTTTCTTCCAATTCTAAATTCAATAATCTTATGATCCTTGTAGATAAAATTCTGAAATATGGACTGGATGCTAATACCATTAGTATTGTACCATTGGTACAGTGGATTTGTAGCTATCTGAGCAACCATATCCTAAGCCTATTGGTAAATAACTTGTTGTCAATCTGGAGAGAGTTCTCTTATAAAGAGTTACAAGAGACCTTCTGTTCTTTTAAATCTTTTAGCAAAAAACTTGGACGAAGCAGTATGTCATATCCTTATCATATTTGCATATGGGAAGCATAGTTAATATATAGTTGGCAGAATCAAGATTTGAAATTATCTCTATAAGCTGAGATAGTGGGTTGAAACTAGAAAGAAGAAACCAAACACAGATCAATGTAAAATTCATTATTTGGGTTCAAAAAAATTGCAAAAGTATGAGACTTTGATATTGGTTCATACAAATATTGCCAATTGGAGTTGTCTCCAGTCTTATTGTGAGTCAACAATACGATGTGGCTCCTAAAAGAAATCTAATTTATTCTTACACTGTATTAACAGAATTATAGCATCTAAATCATGTGAAGTCGTAGTCCAACTATACTTGTATTGGTCAGATCACATCTGGAGTATGGTGGTCTAATTCTGGGAATGAAATAATGATGAAGTATTCAAATGAAGACAATCAGTATTGTGAAGGAACTCAAGATTGCCTTATATCAGGAATAGTTGAGAGAACTGGCAGTTTTTAACTTGGCAAGGTGAAAGTTAAGGGCAAGGCATACCATATAACTTGTCTTCAAATATTTGAAGAGCTGTTATGTTGAAAAAGAAAGTCAGTTTATTCTGCATTGATTCAGGGAGTAGAACTAGAATAAGAAAGAGTTATTGAACCACAGGAGGGCTGATTTTAACTCAATGTAAGAACTTACTGGAAAATAAAACTATTTAATAATGGACAAGGATGCAAAAGGAAACATTGAACTCTAGGTTACTAGAAATGTTCAGAGATTGGATGACCATCTCTTAGGGATTTCATAAAAGAGATGCTGCCATTGGGAGAAGAGTTGGGCTGGATGACTTCTGCAGTTCTCCTTCCAGTTTGAAGATTCTGTGTTTGTATTAAGCAGGAGTTAAAATGACTAGTTCTTTGTATGGGTCGGTGGAAGGAATGATGGATTTGGAGTCAGAAGAGTGGGTCAGAATCTTGTTTGGACTACTTTCTATCTGTGTGACATTCAACAAACTTTGCAGGGATTTTCTTCCTCATCTCTAAAATGAGAGAGTAGGACTATTTGGTTTCTCAGGTCCCTTCCAGCATTAAGTTTATGATCTCATGATATACTTAATACCTAAAGCTTTTTTTCTCTCTAGAAAGAGCTATTTCAGTGAAAGGTAAAATGGGACTCAGAAATAAATGAGCCTTGGACTAGAAGTTAAATAGTGCTGGCTTCTGATCTGAGCTCTAACATTAACTTGTTGTGCAGTGTTGGATTAGTTGGCCAATCTTTCTGAACATCAGTTTCCTCATCTGCAAAATGAGGAAGTTGGACTGGATAGATGATCTATCTATCTACTAGGGGTGTGCTGGAGCCAGTTTGGATCATGGTGCTCACAAGGGCCAATTATTACTTTTCAATGTGAGCATTTATGCCTTGAAAATTGGCAAACATTACAAATCAGGTCTTGATTTATTGCTTTGTTGATTGTCTAGACTTAAGAAAGTAATAGAGAAAATGTTACCAATGCAGGTTAAATTTAAAAGTATATACTCCATACAGGGTTTTATTTTCCCCTTTTCTCCAAGAGAGCTGGTTGTTAAACATTTACCTGCACATTTCTGTCTTTAAGGTTCTTTTTTGGTTAAATTTTTTGTAAGTTCAGAATTAAGTTGAAACAGCTGCCAAAGAGATTTATATAAACTTAATCCCTATTCTATAAAAATAGTGTAGACAAACATCTCTGGGTGATTTAAGCCCTGACTTGAAGTAGAGGGTGTAACCAAATTATTACTTGAAATCCCTTCAATCAATCAATCAGTCAATCAATTAATTCAGCAAATATATGTCTGCCACATGGTAGGCACGAGGAATATAAAGACAAAAAAAATGAAATAGTACCTCCTCCAAGGAGGTTATTCTGTTAAGAGAAAACAGATAAATAAATAAAAAATATATAAACAAAGTGACTTCAGGTGGAGTGAGAAGGTACTAACAAGTGGAAATTCAGGATAGGCTTTGTGCTAAAAGTGATGCTTATCCTTTACTTTCTAGGAGGCTAGGGACTCTAAGACACTGCCTCTAGGCGTTGGATTCTGTGGTATTCTGTGGTCGCTCTGTTAATAGAATCTAGGTCAGTGGAATTGTTTTGAATCATGGGCAATGCAATTTTATTGTATTCTCTACTCAACTTTGTAACAGAACTGAACTTTCCTCCCTCAGGAATCCATATACAAAGAGAAGATGAAAGAATCAAATCAGAGCAGGGTGGGAAAAAAATGGTCCTGTCAATGGTAAATTTGGTACATTGTCACCTACTTAGATTTTGAATTCTCACTTCTTGTCAGCTGAAGTGGTAATAGATTTTTCAGTAACAAGGCTTCTTGATATTATTCTTTTGGGATTTACTCTTTGATTGATATTAATCAGATTCCAACATCGAATGATCGTTAGTGGACATCAATTTGTCTTGAATAAATATCCTTATTTTTTTATTTAAAAATTTTTATTTTTACAAGCATTTATTATCTTCCTCTTCCACTGCCTCCTCCCTATCAATTGAACAATGACAGTAACAACTCCCCCCCAAACTCATGACAAATATCCATAGTCCACATTGACGATGTCCAAAACTATATGTCTCATTCTGCATTTAAGTCTACCACTTCTTTGCCAGGAGGTGAATAGAGTGTTTCATCTTTGACCCTATGGACCTATGTTTTCTCACTGTATTAAAGAGAGTTCTAAAATTTTTCAAAATTATTTTCCTTTATAATCTTATTGTCATTAGGTCAATTGTTCTCCTTGTCCTACTTACTTCACTCAGCATCAGTCCATAGACTCCCAGTTTTCTTTGAAACTGTCCTTTTCATCATTTCTTATGAGACAATAATATTTTATTGCATGCATATTCCACAGTTTGTTTAGCTATTCCCTAATAGGTGTTTACCCATTGGGTAGACTTAGCTTCCTTTCCCCTTAGTTTCTAGTTTTTGGCTACTACGAAAAGAGCTGCTGAAAATATTTTTGTACATTTAAGTCCCATTCGTTTTTCATCTCTTTAGGTATAGACCTTATGGTGGTATTGCCAAGTTAAAGGGTATGCACAGCTTAGTAATTTTTGAGGCACAGGTTCAAATTGCTTTCCAGAATGATTGGATCAATCGACAGCTCTACCAATAATGCACCACTGTGTCTGGTGGTCAATCTGATGGACATGAGAAGAACATCAGACTTGCAAAGAATCACATTTTTAAACAACATTATTTTTCTGGTGATTTATGGTTCTGATTCATGGAATAATTCAAAGAATGAAAGGTGAGGACCAGTCAAAGGGTAATGAAAAGGCTCATAGTGGGTATATGAGCAGGTTGCAACTCATTACAAACAGAGGATTACATGAAAGAAATAAAGGATATCATCAGAGAGATACATGACCGGGGGGGGAAAAAAAAGCAAGGAATACACTCAAGTATGCTGCTTTGATATTCACACAATGTCAAGAAAAATAAAGGAAGCTTCCCAGAATGTCTAGTGGTTCCCCTATGGAGGATTTACAGAGACATATTTGACATAGAGAAGAGTTAAACAAGGTAAGCAGACACTGAAAACAAATTCAATGGAGATAATCCCCATATCACGATGCCACAGATCTGTCCAGATATCTAAGCTGTCAAAGTTTATTAAAGTTGTTTTTGAATTTTGATGGGAGAATAAATTCTGAAGTTTGAAGAGAGTACCAAGCTCAAAGATATAGAGGGAGAAGGCAGTGGGAACCAAGAAGAGGAAGGTTAGATGTGAGCAGGCTCCTGGTCTATTTTTCCATGGGGAAAATAACTGACACGTATACTCTTCTTCCTCTATCACTTCTTTATTTCCTTCTCTCTAGGATGTGATAGTGTTGGCAGGAAGAAGGAAGATGAGAAGATATTAGATTGAATTGTAGAGGCTACTTTGGAAAAGACCAGACTAGTTCAGACTGGGGAGTCAACCCCAGTAGGCTGGGTTTTGTATCCTTCCAAACAAGTCCTGACATCATGTTGCAGGCACTGGCAATCTATGGTACTAATGCAGAGATGATTTTCAATGGGCCCTGGGCAAAACTACAAAGAAGGCCAAGTTCTTTCCCAGCCCCTCCCATCTCTTTCTGCCTCTCCCTAGTTCCTTAAGTGCTGGAGTCCTCATGCTGGCCTCCCATATCACCCAGACTTCTAATTGACAAAATACCCCATGCTTCAAGATGATTTTCTCTTTTCCTTTTTAACACACCCTCTTCAGCACCCCCTTCCAAAGTCCCTTTTCTTAAGACATCTCAATTGTTGAGTTATAATTGACAGTAAGATAGGAATGACTAATAGACTTAGCTCTGCCAGCAGGTATTTTCAGTTCATAGGATCATGGATTTCAAGTTAGAAGGACCTTTCAAGGCCATCTAGTCCAGAAGTGTCAAATATGGGGGCAACATATGGCACTCAACATCCCTGAGAGTGGACTGAACCAAATTAAAATATAATTGGGAAAATTTCACAAAATAAATTAAAATGTAATAAAATAGAGATAGTATTAGTATGTAGTTTTCTAAGTCAATATGCAATCTGCAGGGATCTTTATGTATAATTTAGTGTCACCCATTTCTATTTGAATTTGTTGTTCACTCATGTCTGCCTCTTTCGACCTCATTTGGGATTTTCTTGGCAAAGACACTGGAGTAGTTTGCTATTTCCTTCTCCATATATCCATATCTAGATATAGATACGCTGTTGTTATTGTGTTGTTTCAGTAGCACTCAACTCTTTGTGATCCCATTTTGGGCTTTTCTTGGCAAAGATACTAGAATGGTTTGCCCTTTCCTTCTCCTGCTTACTTTACAGATAAGGAAACTGAGGCAACTAGGTTTAAGTGACTTGCTCAGGGTCACACAGCTAGTAAGTGTCCGAGGTTGGATTTGAACTTATGTCTTCCTGACTCCAGGGCCAGCACTCTATTCACTGTGCCTTCTAGCTGTCCGATTTGAATTTGATACTGCTGGTCTAGTCTAAATCCTCCAATTATTGAGAGTAAGAGAAGTTAAACAAGCTGACTAGGGCTCAAATTTAGGGCTCTAACTCTAAACCTAGTGTGTGTTCCATTCCATCCCACTGCCTCTGACTCTTTATGACATTATGACTAGTATAGTAGCCATCCTATATTCCAGAACAAAAGTGTTCTGAACATGCAGAGGGTGGCTTGCCTCTGCATGGCCATTAGGTATTCATTTGTAATAGGTCTGGCCAAGTGCTACAGCCAAGTCTCCAGCCCTTCCTTGGACAGTAGCGACATATTAGGGGTTATTTTTCAAACCTGGCTTCAATCATATATACCTTGTTCTCGTTCTGAGTGGTCCTTTTTGCTGGAGAATGAGGGAAACTGGGAGAGTATTTGATGCTGTTCTTTCTTGATCTTCTGCTTTCATTTCCTTTGTTATTTCCTCTTCTCCCTCCACTCCACCATGGAACTTCCATGCAAATAGCCACCAAACCTGCATGCTTTAGTTGGGTGATCTTTATCTCTAAGCTAAATGGGGCATAAATCAGTGGTCTAAAACCGAGTCACTAAATTGTCCATCAGGATTCCTGTGGGCTGTGTATTCACTTAAAAAACCCGCATATTAATATTATGTTTCATCGTATTTTTGTTAACTATTTTCCCATTCCAGTTTATTCTGGTTCAATCCCTCAGTAGTGTTGTGTGCTGAAATTCATGCCCTGTATTTGACTCCTTTGACCTAAACCAAATTCATCGGCTTCCTTCCTAAACCTTCTCCTTCTCTGTTTCTGTTAATGGCACCATTATCTTTCCACTCACCTAGGTTCAAAACCTTGAGGTCATATTTGATTTTACTTTCTCCCAGAATATCTAGCCATTACCGAATCTTTTCCACCTTCCTAAGATCCCTGACAAAGGTAACACAAAGCAATTCTCAGCTTTTTGAATCTTGGGACCCCTTTGCACACTTAAAAATTGTTAAGGAATCTCCCCCCACCTCCCAAGAACTTTCATGTTATTTATATGGCTTGAAAATCTCTGGGTCACACTTTGAGAACCCCTGCAGCAATGGATAGAAAGGTGGCCTGGGAGTGAGGAGGAGACAGATTAGGGTCTTGCCTCTGAGCCATACCAGAGGTGTGACCTTAGGGGAGTCATATAACTTTTTAGTGCCTCAGACAACCCTCTAATTCTATAAGTTTCAGAACAGGTCTCCCTGTATATTGGTAGAAGGAGTCTTATCTTCCTACACTGATGAAATCACAGATTTGGTTTAAAAAAAAATACCACTGCCGCTTGTCCTCTACCTTTTACTTCTATTGTCATCAATCTAGATGAGACTAACTTTAGGAATAGCTTAGATAATCACAATAGTCTCCTAATCAGCTGCCTAACCTCTTGTCTCTCCCTATTTCATTTTACACATTACTGCCCCATGAATCTTTCTATTATATTACTCTAATCACTGCAAAAACCTTCAATGGTTCCCTATAGCCTATACTATAAAGTCCTTTGCCTGCATTCAAAGTTGTTTGCAATCTGGACCCAACCTAATTTTCTAGTTTTATTTCACAATCCTGCTTTCACATATTTCTAGCCTTGGCCAAATTGGACTACTAATTTCCCTCCAAACAAGTCCTATGCACTTGATATGAATCCTCCTCCATTGAATTCTCATAACACTTTCTTTTTTTAAATTAACTTTTATTCTTTAATTAACAGAAATCTATTTTTACTCCCTCTTCCTTACCCCATTGGGGGAAAGAAGAAAAACAATTATTCTACATAATTAACATGTATATTCAAACAAAACAAGCTCCCTCTTTGCCTTTGTTAAAAAAATAAAAGTCCCATCCTACATCTTAAATCTATCTATCATCTGTCAGCATGTGGATAGCATACTCCATCATTAGTTCTCTGGAATGGTAGATGGTCATTGTGTTAAAATACTTTTTTATGTGCTGATCCTACTCCAATTTGTGTTAGGATCAAAGGATTATAGCTACAGAGTCATTACTTTTATTACCTTTGGCAATTCAATTCAGGTTCATAGATCTGAAGCTGGAAGAAACCTCAGAGGCCATTTGGTAAGGCATCTTTTTACAAATGTGGACACTGAGGCCCAAGGAGGTTGTTATGTGCCCAAGGACACACAGGTAACAAGCATCAGTGGTAGGATTTGACCCCATACTCTGATTCCAGGGCAAATGGTTTTTCCACCATATCATTTATTCTTACTGTGCGTCATATACCTCCTTTAAGCATTTTGAGGATAAGGACTCAATGTCTTCATCATTCTGTCTGTCTCTTTGTCTCTTCATTTTCTATCAGTGGCTCTGCTTGGTTTCAACTCCTCCGAACATCATGTCTCAGTGTGATTAAGTACTTCCTGGACTTCTCCCTGTCTTTTTAACTTCCTTTTGTGTTCCCGAGCATAAGCTCCTTGTGGGGTGGGGGTAGGAATTATCATCTTCCTAATTTGTAGCCACAGGGCTTAGCACAGTGTCTGGTACACAGTAGGCACTTAATTAATGTTTATTGAATTGAATTAGAAGCCTAATGAAGTGCTGTAGTTTTAGAAGCCACTTAGTATATACGTGTTGAGATATTGGTGAAGGACCACAGCTTCCTCTGGTTGTCTGCGCCCCCACTCCATTTTTACCCCCTTTGAAGGTTTGCATCCTAACCCTGGAAAGTTCTTTCCAAAGTCCCCACTTAGTTCTTTCCAAAGTCCCCACTTATAAACAATGCTCAATAAAATACCTCCTTTCTCAACACTGACACCACTTTTGTACTGCCTTGCCCCAAACAATTGTCCTTTTCTTTCTCCTCTTCACTGCAGCAGTTAGCCAACCTCTGTATTCCCGAGTACTAGGTTGGATTCCTGCCCAGAGTAGCAGGGGAGGGCACATCGGCTGCTTATTTCTTATACTCTGAGGCTCTATTGAATGAAGCAAGCTGATGCCCCCACCATAAACAAATATGGTACACATGACACACAGGAAGACACTGTTAATTTCAAGGTCTATTAGAAGCACAAGGCAAAAGAAATAATGGCTAGTCGATGGAAGGGCTTGGAATCGGCAGGGTAAGAAATGCTATTCTCAAGCTTCTTGGAGATTTCAACAAACAATGGAAAATAAATAAATACCATCGATGATGATAAAAATGTACTTGACAGTGTACTTTTGAATGAGCACAGTGAGATACTGCTGTAGACACTGTGTGCCCGTGGTTTTTTTTTCCACCATACTGTTCAGAACAGCTGATTGGGTCAGGTTCAGAATGAACATTAGTGCATTCATGTAAAAGTGATTGGAATTCACAATGTACCCACCTAATACATTTATAACTTTTAGTAAGCCTCACTTCTGGATTCATTTTGGAGCTGCTAAAGTGAGATGTCTGTGGTATCATATTTTCATTTGAAAGCAAGTGGGAAGACAAAAGCAAACAGGCCTTTTTGGCTATGAGAGGATGACCTTCCAAGTAAAGAATTTTGATCGGTGCTTTCAACTTTGGAGGGGGATGAGGCAGGAGGGCTGTTTGTATCAGAAATGTAACATGGAGAAACGCTGGGGGGAGGGCTGCAGTGTTCCTCCCCTTCTAGACTCCACACACTATTTTGAAAAATTCTGATTTCCCTGAGCCACCTTTTTTTTTTTTTAAAGCAGGAAAACATTATTGCTACCAGCTCTTTTTTTTTTTCTTCCTTAAACACTGGGCTGGCATGCCTGTGCATGCTTGAATGCTCTCACAGTTACATATAAACCTTAAAAAGAGGCCCCCTTTCCCCCTACCCTGACTCATAGGTCCATACATGATATTGCTAGGGTTTAGAAAGGCTATGCAACAATTCAAATGGCAGTTACATGCACTGTCAGACTTTTCGATTTAAGGATGCAGTTGATCCAAAGGAAAGGGAGAGGCAAGGTGCTAGAAGGAAGAGCCGAGTGAAAGGAACGAAAGTGATCCCTTAAAGAGAAGGGGGAGTCAGAGGAAGGCTTCCCCTAGATCTTCTGTGATTCATAATTCATAGGATCATATATGGAGAGCAGAAAGGAACTTCTGAGATCATTTAGTCCAATCCCCTCATTTTACAGATGTGGAAACTGAGACCCAGATAGGTGAAGCATCTTGCCCCAGGTCACAGAGGTGATAAGAAATCATGGTGGGAATCAAACTCAATTCCTCTGTCTGCAAATGCAGCCCAGCACCCAGCCTCCATGGGCTCTGTACATGTGGCTGATGGAGTGGGAGAATGACAAACACCCCAAGCTGACTCAGTGGTAGCCAACTCAGATTTCCTCTTTTGTCTTTGCCCCCTTCTCATTTGAGGCCCCCTGTTGCCCAGGTTGGTTTCTTGATCCTGCTTCTTTTTCCTCAAGGGCCTCTTCGGCAGGCCACATTAAAGGGAGCCCAGCAGGACAGTATCTCAATACGTTTACTTTGTAGAAATCTCCTCCAGGAGCAGTAAAAAAAATGAGAGGATCTCCTCAGCACAGGCTTACCTGCAGAGAGTGCTTCTTTCTTGAAGTGGAGATTAAATAAGAGTTAAGTACACAGCAAACCTGAGGAAAATAGCTTCTGGTCAGTGTTATGATTTCTTCTGCCCTTTAAGAATATGAGCATGACCTTTCTCACAGGGTGCACATCCAGAGGATCTGAATTTCTGGTTTGGAACGATCATTTGTAATTTGTTTCTACCCTTTTCTCAGATGGGTGTGTTTAAACTATCCCTGACGAGTAACTAGGCTTTTTTTTGCCTTGGGAAAGAAAAGGGAAGGCGGACTCAAGGTGGAATGTCAGAAATAATTAGAGGAGAGAAGAGAAGAGAGCAAACACTTCCCTCCTCCCAGCTCCCAGCAGTATCCCAACCTTGTCCCCAGGACACGTGCACAATATGTGCAATCTTGGAAGCTAGAGTCCCTAAAGAGAGCTCGGGGTGAGCAGGGAAGACTCACCTCTGCATGACAAAGGCAGATCTGGAGGGAGGCTGTGCCAATTCAACTCCCACCCATTGACACTTGAAAGGAGGCCTTCAAGCTAAATTACCACAGAGCCAGAGAAGGCAACCTTGAAATAGCCTGCACAGAGCAAAAAGATGCCTATGCTACCTTGTCACCCCTAGGATTGAGTTTATCTGCACCCAAACAAGGGTTATAGGGTTGGGTTAGGAAAGCCAGTTTCTATGTCTTTGATACAGGAAGATTAGAGATGGCCCTTCTCTTTTATCTTCCCCTTTCACCTTCTGCATAAGCTTCCTAGGGGAGCAAGTCTGTAGGTGAAGATAATGAAAAAACAAATAACCCTCTTGGAATTTGGCTCTTGCTTTTAGTTATAAAGTCTGCAACTGTAGTCTAGGGGTAGGTGGCCTGAGGATCAGAGAGGTTAAGTGAGATGCCCATGAGTTCATGCCTGTGGTCACATAGCTAGCAAGTGCCATAAGTGGGTTGTGAAGCTGGGTATTTCTAACACTAAATCCCTGACTAGCCACTATGCCAAATCTGCACCATGTGAAGATTCTTTAGAAAAATAAATCAATTTCCATATTTGGTAAAGAAAATGTGAAATCTCATAGAACAGAAATGAAGTGCCCTGAATTAGGACTAAAATTATGCTAGAAACCTACGAACGCTGCCCTTTCATTTTAAATACACCCCCCCCCCCCCACACATACACATAGCCCTCCTCCCCATATTTTCTTATCCTCCTTTAGGAATTATTTCAAAGTCTTTTAGTAAAGAGGGCAATTGAAATTTTAACATCATCCTTCATCTTTGGCCCTACTCTTCACGATGTAGCGTAAAGAAGATTTAACTGAGAAGCTCAGAGGCTTGGATTTTGCTACTATTTGCTTTTATGACTTTGGATCTGAAAGAGACATAAGAGATCATTTAAAATGAAGACCCAGAGACAGGAGTGACTTGCCCAAGGTCATATAGTTAATAAGTAGCAGATCCTAAATTCAAGGTCAGTTCCTCTGATTCCAGAACAAATGCTCTTCCAACTCATGATTTACTAACAATTAAAAGTTAAACCCCATGTAAAAAAAAGAAAAAGATTTTGTAACTAATTTAAAAACAAATCAAGACATTGCAAGAGAGGTACTATGCTATAATGCTTGTCATTTATTAAATATTGAGACAGGCCCTGCAAAGTCATGCCTTAGCAAAGGGCTTGTTCACAATTGCATTATTATTGAAAGGATCCTCTTCAAATAAGGAGGACTAAAATTCATGTTTTAACTCTGTTGTTGACAGTCTAGCAATACAAGAGTACATTGAACAGAGTAAAGTTGACTATGGATTTGAACATTTGTACCTTTCCCAGAACAGACAAGGAAAGGGAGGAGGTGATTTGGCAGATGTTAATTAATGGGTTGGCCATGCTGGAGGAAGTGGCATGTGAACATTCTTTGCAGTGACAGTGAAGAACAAAGTGATAGTATAGTAAATTCATGGAGTAGTGAAGGAACTGTGGGTGGAGGTGGGATAAGAGTGACAAATGTTTGATTACTGTAGGTCTTTTTGAAAGACTTTGAGGGCAAAGAGATGTATGGGTTTAATGCAGAGGGAACTCAAAAAATTGATTAGGGATGGGAAAACATGTTAGGAATGACAGGATACATATTCTCAAGTGCATATGGAAAGAGGGGAATAAGAAACTAGAAAGGTTGGGAAGAAATCGGAGTCAACTCTTAATTTTCCCAATTATCAAAATTAATTCTAATTATTGATAAATATTGCTTTTGTTAAATGATTGAAACATATTTCAATGAATCTTTCCTATAATGATGAAAGATCCCTCTAGTTAGTCAGTCAACAAGCATTTATTAAGTGTTTTTTATGTGCTAGGCACTGTACTAAGATTTCAAAGAAAGGCAAAAATATAGCCCCTGGTCTCAAGGAGATTAAACTCTAATGGGGGAATGATATAGATCACAACCCATCATGCCTTCTCAATCTGTGTGATTCACTTCTTTATTTTCCCATAAATCTTCCATTTAACATCTACCTAATACTTCGGAGAGTTTCTGCTGGGTCCTTGAATTTGTGTAACACTTGTGTAACACTTCCATCTCAACTTTTGCTCTTAATAGAACTGATATACCTTCTTTTCTAATTATACATTTCTTGCATGATCTGTATGCACATATATGTATATATACATATGTATATATAAATACACAAAATGTTTACTTGCATATATCTTGAATGTTGTGTCACTTATGCCACCGTGTATCTTTTAGTGAAACTTTGATTCTTCAGAGATGATGCTATTCAATGATTCTTAATCATGTAGCATCACAGGGAGAATATTGATGTTAAAAAAGATGGGCTTTTTGTATTAAGGACCAACTTGGGATCATTGAAAGCACTGAACAATTTCCTAAGTGAAATTGAGCTTGCTTTCTTCCTTCTGTTCAATTCTGGATCAACTTATTGTCCATTTTCAAGGCCCAGGAAAATCTATGTGTAAGTATGGACTGGCTCAATGGGGTTCAATTTTAACAATATGACATGGTTTAGAAAGTAGTTATCCTTCATAGATATGGTGATTTTCCTGTGTGGACAGTGAAGACAAACCCTTTTGAATGGTCATCAGTCTCATGGAGGAGCCTCAGCAGTATCCTCAGGCTTGTTACAATCTGTACAAGGTGATCTTCAAGCAGAAGCATCCAGAGGCCATCACTATCTATCAGAAAAGTTCCCTTTCCAGTATGACTCTGCATAGGACCTGCTTGATGATAGGATCAAACACTTTTGGTGAACATATATCTCTCAGTTTCATGACTCATTTAATGTTGATAATCAGAGAAGCTTTGAAAAAAGTTATCTCTGGTTGCATCTATGAAGGCATCTTGTATGAACTTAACATATGCATGAGAGACAAGTTGTTGGAAGAGAGCCCTCAAGGCTCTTTTTTCTCTACCGCGTCAGAGTCAAATGCTCTCTTTAACCATAGTTTACAAGCAGTATATACAATGGGATTCTTTATGCTTTGCAGTCAGTTGTGTGACTGTGAAGATGTGATTTGCTGTAGAAAATCTCTTAAAGAAAGCTGCCTCTACTCTTCTCCTATGTAATCAGGGGAATCCTCAATGTACACATAGCTCATTTCCATAAAGATTTTATAGAGATGAGAAAGTAAGCATATGGTCAGTAGTTACTGATTTCCTCTTGTTCATCTTTTCTGGGTAATACTTCCATCTGTGTGTTTACCCCTTCTCCCCCAAATGTTTGGTATCTTTTTCTCTTTCAAATATCTTAAAAATTGGTATTCATCAATGTTTTAAAAAACCTGCTACCTTCAGTAATGTGTTCTTGTTCTGGTATGTTGCTCTTCTAAGTAACAACAGCCAAATGACTGGTATTCAAACAGCTCAATAATGCTTATAAAGGGCTTTACATATGTTATCTCACCTGATTCTCACAACTCTGTGAGGTAGATACTATAATTATCACTGCTTTACAGATGAGGAAACTGAGGCTGAGAGAGGCAAAATCATTTGACCAACTAATAAATGTCTTAGATGGCATTTGAAATCAAGTCTTCTTGACATGGGACAGCTAGGTGGCACAAGGAAGAGCACTAGCCTGGATTTAGAAAGACCTAGTTTCAGATCTGGCCTCAGATGCTTCCTAATTGTGTGACCCTGGGCAAGTCACTTAACCTCTTTTTGCCTTAATCCACTGGAGAAGGAAATGGCAAACCACTCACATATCTTTGCTAAGAAGACCCCCAAGGGGATCACAAAGAGTCAGACACGACTGAACAACCACTCAACAATGACAACTTCCTGATTCTAAGTTTACCATTATGCTACCTATCTTCTGGAGTACATTTCCAGTTTCTTATACAGCAGATGAGGTGCTATAGAGAAACAGAAATAGGGATATGGATTAGCAGTTACTGATGTTCTCTCTACCACTTTGTTTTGTTAATAATAATCCCTTTCTTATTGAGATTATTGCCTACCCTGCTTAATTAAGCCCTTTGTTGTTTATGTCTAAGCTTGTTCAGAACAGTTTTAAAAAATCTGGGAAGAGAAGATATGTAAACTAAAACATCTAATTACTTAATTATGTATCTTATGGGATAAAGAGAGGCAGAATGGAATAATGGATAGAGTGCCTGGGCCTCCCAGAGAAGAAGACTGACCAATGATACATACTGGCTATGTGACACTGGGTAAGTCACTTAACCTTTTAATGCCCCAGGCACCTTTAATACTATTAGGAAAAGAGTAGTTGCTTATTTGCATTGGTGGTGGAAAGTCCTCATCACAGATTTCTTACAGTAATGAAATCACAGACATAGACTAAACAAATAAAAAGGAGATGGAGTAGGTTTGTAACAGCTTCAGATTAGAGCTTTGTTGAAGTCAGAGAGATGCTGCTGCACCTTCCCAGCAATGAAGTAAGGAGGTGGGGAGAGTTTTGAGCTTTTTAGTTCCTTCAGTATTTGAATTTCACAATGTGACTTCATGACTTAATGTTGATTATAAATTATTGTGGCGTAGCTACTAGGGCCCACGTAGAAGCCAGGAAAATGGACTTGGGTTGAGTCCTGCCTTTGACACACTGGCCAAGCGACCCTGGGCAAGCCAAATTATTTCTCAGTGCTCCAGTTCAGAGGCTTCAAACTCTAGGCCCATTGATCATATAGCAGAACCAGATTCAATGTTAATTGGGGAATTTTTAAAAATAATATAAACCTTTTCTTTTTAATTAATTAATTAATTTTTAGTTTTCAGCATTCACTTACATAAGATTTTGAGTTCCAAAGTTTCCCCCATCTCTCCCCTCCTCCACCCCAAGACAGCATGCATTCTGATTGCCCCTTCCCCCAATCTGCCCTCCCTTCTAAATCCACCCCCTCCTTATCCCCATCCCTTCTATTTTCCTATAGGGAAAGATAGATTTCTATACACCATTGCCTATATCATATTTCCCTGTAACTGGGACATTTTAACAAAATAAATAAAAATGCGATACAATATAGACAATGCTAATTTGTGGTTTTTAAAGTCAATATGCAGCCATTTGTCTTGGAGTTTGGCATTACTGCTCTGTTCCACTCTCTAAGACCCTGTTTGGAAGAGAAAGTATCAACTAGCACAAGTAGTAGAAGTTTTCTCACTGAGCCTTTCCTATGCCAACGAAACCATAGTCGCTTGCTTTATGAGTCATTAGATCATTAGAAATATATATTCAAATGTAAGTATGAAAATATGTCTTCAAGCCAAAGATAATTTTTAAAAACCTAAAATTTTTTTTTCTCTATTACTAAAAAATTATTAGTACATATATATTAAATATATTAATACATATATAATATATATGATTCAGTTGATGGTGGTTAAAATAGCTAGACATTCAGAATATGGGAAAGAAATTTTGTATTAACATAGGAAGGAAAATGGTATTATACATGTAAAAGAGTGGAGGAAAGTCAATATTTAGTCACATCTAGTGTTTAGTGGTTTTCTAATCAAACCTTTTTTTTTTTTTACTATTTGTTGATAATTTAGATGAAGGTGAGAATAATAATAGCTGACACATAATGCTTTAAAGTTTACACAGCGTTTTACATGTATTATCCTGCTTGATCCTCATAACAACCTGCAAGGTACATATTAAAGGTGTCATTAGCCCCATTTTACAGATGAGAAAACTGAGGCTTGTGGAAGTGAAGTGGCTTGCCTAAAGACACAGAGCTAGCAAGTATCAGAAACAAGATTTCAACCCAAACCTTGGACTCTAAGTCCAGTCTCTAGTCAGACCTCCACAGAAAAGACTCAAGGTCAGGAGAAGATCAGGGAGGGACTAAGCATTTATATAGCACCTATTCGTTATGTTCCAGGCACTGTGCTAAACACTTTTAACAAATTTGATCTCATTTGATCCTCTCAACAACCCTTTGAGGTAGGTTTTATTATTATTCCCATTTTATACTTGAGAAAAAAAACCTAGGTAAACAAAAGTTAAGTGACTTGTCCAGGGTCACCCAGCTAGTCAATGTCTGAGGCTGGATTTGAGCTCAAGTCTTTATTATCCTAGGCACAGAATTCTATCTACCAGATCACCAGCTGCCTCAAAGGTAATGATACTAGAGGTAACAGGAAATTAAAATGGGTATTTATTGTGCAAATTAGCAGAAATGAAGGTGAAAGGAGGCTCTTTATTCTTATTCAACATGAGGTGATCTTGAAATTTTCAGGAAAAGGAATATTTGAGAAGCAAAAGAGATGAACTTGCTGGGGGGAAATAGTATTGCGGAGGAAATGGCTCACAAGTCTATGTATGTCATTTTACATCACGTATCATTTGGCAAATCACTTTTATGTTTGAGAAATGCAATCTATACATCAATAACACTGGGTAACAGCACCCATGCTAAGTTCTGGTTGTACCCTGCACTCATACTTCTTTACTCCAACAGTTGTTACTGGACACCATAGCAGTAAGGAAAGAAACAGAGTTAATGACTGGAAAGAATGCTATCCAACTGTTTGCCCAGGACAAATATGGTCTTGCACTTCAGGTCCTGCCCTGTCAGTCTACAGAATCACAGGCGAGAGTAAGGACAAACCAATCAAAATGCAACTACCGAGGCAATTCTTCATAAATGGATTTGTATATATTCCAAACTTGCTGAGAAGTCAACTGAAAGAAGAAAAAAAAATGTAGTATGGTGATAGAGGGAAGAATTCCAGAACGTTAGAGCTGGAATAGGCCTCATCCAATCCAACCTTATCATTTGACAGATGAAAATGAGTCTTGAAAAGGTTAAGTGACTTATAGAGTTATAGAGTATTAGATATGGAAGGGTCCTTGGACACTAATGATGATAAGGACGATGACAATAGCTAATATTTATATGAGCAACTAAGTGACTTAGTGGATAGGGTGCTGGGCCTACAGTCAGGGACACCTGAGTTCAAATCTGACCTCAGACACTTACTAGCTGGGTGGCCTTGGGTGAGTCATGTAACCCTGTTTGCCTCAGTTTCCTCATCTGTAAAATGAGCTGGAGAAGGAAATGGCAAACCACTCCAATATCTCTGCCCAAAAAATTCCTAATGGGATCATGAGGAATTGGACACGACTGAACAATGATAACATTTATTTAGTGTTAACTCTGTGTAAGGTACTATGCTGAACTATAGTTACCTCAAATGATTCTCACAATAGCCTTGGAAGGTAAATGCTATTATTATCTCCATTTTGAAGATAAGGAAATTGAAGTAAACAGAAGTTAAGTGACCTGTCCAGTGTTATAAGGCTAGCAAGTGTCTGAGACTGGATTTGAACTCGGGCCTTGTTGACACCAGGCCTGGAACTTTATCCATTGCATCTAGTCCCATCCATTAATTTCATAGATGAAGAGACAGGTTTAGCAGGATAAAGGTACTTGCTCAAGATTACACTTGCTAGAATGTTAGCCAAGACTCAGAAGCAAATCTAGAGAAGCTGATTTTGGCTCAATATAAGGAAAAAGTTTCCCAAAGATTAGAGTAGTCCAAAAATGGATTTCATTGTCTCAGCAAGCAGTGAATCACTGGATATCTTCAAGCAGACCATTTGTTGGAAATACAGTCAAGAAGATTCCTGTTTAGATATTACCGGACGGACTAGGTTACCTCTGATATCCCTTGCAATTCAGATATCCTGTGATTCTGTGATTTCCTAACCTCTAGACTTACTGTTTGTTGTACCATTTAATATATTCTCTGAACATTTAACTCTCTCTCCTAGGTTGCTAAATTCTAATCTTAAGGCCTCATAATAATGTTGTCATGTCAATCAGACAAGTATGGTTGAAATAACTATGATACTGAATATTCTTTTTTTAAAGAATAGGTTTTTATTGATTTCTTTTGTTTTTACATTGCCTAGATTTCCCCCTCTATCCCTTCTCCTCTTCTTCCTATATAATAAAGATTTTCAAAAAATGAAAATGAAAAGGAAAAAAGTAAGAACCAGCAAAACCTCTCAATACATTGAAAAATCGAATATCCTGCTATATTTCATACCTGTGGAGTCTCCTCCTAACCTTTGCACATGAGAGGGAGAAGGAGATCAGAGGAGAATCAATGTCATCTCATATCTCTTCTTTTGGGCCAAAATTTATTTTTTTAAAATAATGTTTTATCCCCTTCCCCAATTACATCTAAAAACAATTTTTATTTTATTGTATTTATTTTAAAAATTTTGAATTTCTAATTTTTTTCTTCCTTTCTCCCTGCCACCTTCTCTAAGATGGTAAGCAATTTGATACAGATTATACATATGCAGTCATACAAAACATATTTCCATGGTAGTCATGTTGTGATAAAAGACATAGACTAAAAGAAAGAAAAACATAAAAAAAAGTGAAAGATAGTATGCTTCAATTTGTATTCAGATTCCATCAGTTCTTTCTCTGGATGTGGATAGCATTTTTCATCATGAGGCCTTTTGAATTGTCATGGTTCATTGTATTGCTGAGAATAGCTAAGTCATTCACAGCGGATCATTGTACAATATTGCTATTACTGTGTACAATGTTTTTCTGGTTCTGCACATTTCACTTTCCATCAGTTCAGTTAAGTCTTTTCAGGGCCAGACTTATTCTTTATAATTTTAAAGCACTCATCTTCAATTGTTTTGTGGTGGTTGTTTGTTTTATTTATATTGATATACTCATTGTGTACACTGTTTTGGGGGCCCTGCTTCATTTTGTATCAGTTCATATATATCCTTCTATGCTTCTCTATTTATTGTTTGTCTTTTCTCTTAGTACAATGATATTCCATTATATTCACGTATATAATTTATCTAGTCCTGAATCGATGGGAATTTACTTTCACTTCTTTGCTAGTATAAAAAGTGTTTCAGTGAATATTTTGGGGTGTACCAGTACTTTCTTTTTGTTAATGACCTCCTTGGGGTTTACATGTCTAGCAGTGGAATCTCTGGGTCAAAGGCTATAGATATTTTAGTCACCTTATTTGCATAAGTACAAACTGCTTTCCAGAATGTGTGTAGGAATTAGTATTTCTACCAGCAACGCATTAGTGTAGTTGCCTTTTCACACTACCCTTCTAACAGTGATTATTTCCACCCTTTGTCATTATTGATAATGGATTGGATATGAGGTCAAACCTCAGGGTTGTTTTAATATGCATTTTTCTTCTTCTTAGTAATTTCAAATTTTCATATAGTTATTAATTGTTAGCAATTCTTTTGAGAACTGTTCATCTTTTGACCACTTATCTATTGGGGAATGGCTGTTTCTGCTAGTTGTCTATATAGTTTAAATACTAAACTCTTATCAGAAATATCAACTGCTTCCCTTATTATCTTAGATGCATTAAGCTTGTTTGTGCAAATACTTTTTATTTGCATGTAGTCAAAATTATCTGTCTTATTTTTATAATTACCTCTATTCCTTATTTAACTAAGAATTTATCTCCTACTTGTAGCTATGCATGGTATAAATTCTGTTTTTCTTCCCTGTTTTTGTGGTATGATCTTTCACAATTAGCTCATGTATCATTTTGAACTTATTGAGGAATATGTTGTAAGATACTGGTTTAAGCCTGATTTCTGCCAAAACTGCTTTCCAGTTTCTCCAAAAGTTCTTATCAAACAAGGAGTTCTTTTCTGGGTAATTTGTGCTTTTAGGTTTATTGAACACTGGGTTATTGAATTTCATTATTTCTGATTCTCTCTTGTCTAGTCTATTCTTTTTCCCCCCCTTAAACTAATGCCAAATGGGTTTGGTGATTTAATGATGTTGTGAGATTTGCAGTGCTATTCTATATTCTGCCCCTCCCCAACTCCCCAGTGATTGCTATTATTTCTTTATCTAGCTCTATAAATTATCCTTTTAGTATTTTAATTAGCATAACATTAAATCTGTAAATTTACTTCCATAGTACTATAGTGCTACCAAATGAAATCCATTCCTACTCTAGATCTATGAGTTTTTTGTCCTCACTTAACTTGGAATTCTTTTGTACTCACTTAACTCTGTTGGCTCATCTGGAAATGGGGATAAGAGGGTAACTGGATCTTCTGGGCATGTGCAAAGTTGTTCTTCCTGGCTGCTTCTGGCCATCTATGACTTAGCACTGAAAGATTTGGAACACTAAGATCATGAGGCAATCTCCTTATTGGCCTCTGAGTAGGAAGAACTAATAACATTGACTATTTAAAAGAGAGTGACCCTACTTTCAGTACTCCCTTCCCTTTGGGCTGCTAATTGTGTCAAAACTGTTTAGAGATGTATTTTATAAGTGACAACAGTGAAAGCTTATCTTACCCTTATGTGGTTGCCAAGTGTCAATGAGCATATAATATCTAACGCACATGTCCTGCTGTGACAAGTCTAAGCCTGGGTTTTGGACTGCCTCTTTTGTGTTTGTTTGTTTGTTTTCCATAATTTTAGGCGAATGAGTATCTATACCACGATCTATACCAAATTTGTGAATTCATGAGATCTAGAAGTCCTTAGTCCTTTTGGTCAGAGCTGACTGGCAGCATGGGGAGGAGCCCCCAGCAGCTACTCTCAAGCCTGGCCCATTTGAACAAAAGGTATTTACCAGGAATTGTTTGTACAGTACAGAGTCAAAATGGATTGTCAAATGTCAGTTTGTTATTCATACAAACTGCTTTATGTTTTGATAAGGTTTCAGTAGCAACCTCTCAAGAACATAATTATATGTATTAAGTTATACAGTCCTGTTTTAGGTATTTTTTGTAAATGCATTTTGTAAGTCTTTTAGAATCTCTTCAGTGTTTAGGAAATAAGTACCTGTCCCATACCTGATTTGCCATTTTTAATTGAGTGTGTTTTTACTGCTCTTTTTGGAGAGACCTAAATGAGCCAACAATCTAAGTCTCAAGCAATTTTTCCTCAAGGCACTTGAGTGGGGGTATAATGAGCCAAAGAGGGTTAGAAAAGTGAGCCTAGCCCCTCTATTAAAGACTTCAATATAAACCATGTGTAGGCCCATAATTCTATTTTTTTTGGCTTTTTTTTGGAGGGGGAAGGGCAGGGCAATTGGGATTAAGGGCCTTGCCCAAGCTCATATGGCTAGTCAGTGTTAAGTGTCTGAGGTCAAATTTGAACTCAGGTCCTCCTGACTCCCGGGCTGGTGCTCTATTCACTACCCCTTACACCCATAATTCTTTAGGGAAAGAGAGTGGGTATAATATCCAAACCCCTGGGTCCTGCAGCCGGTATTATTTTTAAAATTTTAATATTTAATTTAAATAATATTTAATATTATTTTGTTATTATTTGTAATATGGTCATGATTATTATATTATTATTAGAGGATCCAAAAAAGGCCATGTGGAATAAGAGGCCATTTTCTGCTCTGCAGTGGGAGTGGGTCTACAGTTCTATCCTATCAATCTTTAAGAGAGTTAAGCTTCTTATTTGATTTATTTTCAAAATATTCCTTTGAGGTAGGAAGACTGCCACTTATTATTAGTCCCTGCTTAGAGCTGAAGCAGCTGCAGTGCACAGGGGTTAAGATGCCCATTGTTAGGGGGCAGGCCGACCAGGTTGACCAGCTTTGGAGACCCCGTGGCATGCTGAATATTTTCTTTTGGCTGTACTTGAGTTGTTTGCTTAGCAAAAAGCACTCCATCCTCCTTCCCCACATGCAAATTTTAACACTGTCTCTGATACACTGTATAGCTACTGTACCTTGACTTTCAATTATATTAAATCCTATTATAATCACTTTCTTATAACAAATCCTCTTTAACACCTGAAAGGCTCAGCTCCCATGGGTGTAGTGTGATGTTCTTGAAATAAAAAAACAAACTGAAAAACAAAAAAAAAAAAGCCAAGAATCTTAGTGGAAATGCAATAGTTGTTTCATGTGCTTTGAAAATGAGCCTGCCATAAGGGCTTTACACATGTAGTTTACATTCAAATCTAGTAGTAAAAGAGGAAAAGTTATTCTAAGCTATCCAAATCTGGCTTGACCTATAAGCCAGCTGCCTTTGGCACAGTGCATTTGAATCAATGTGTTATCATGTTAAAATATGTTCTAGGAAGAAGCCATTACTACCAAAAACTGGGCCTGGAATTCTTGATTAGTGTCATTACCACGGTTAATACAGATTGGTATGTTCTCCATCAATCTGGAATAAGAACACATTTGATAAAGGTCCTTGATTATCATCTACCTGGTTTTAATTTTTATTAGTATAATATCTAGGGGGATCAGGAGGGAATGACTTGTTTATTTTTGTTTTTCTTAGGTGCCTGCTTTAAATTGACTTACAACTCTAATGGCAGCTGGAACTAGATGATTTTTAGACTAATAGTTTTACTTCCTGAAATATACATTGTTCCAAAATCCAAATAGAATGTACCATCGATAAACACTCGAGCCACTACAATCTGAAATTATCCTGAGCTTAGAAAATGAGCTTTCTATTTCATTCTATTTAATCTATTCTAAAAGAGTGATGTCAAGTTATCTGATTCAGCTTAACAAGTATTTATTAACACTTAGTATGTATCAGGCACTGTGTCATTAGTCCTTACCCCAAGAAGCTTACATTTTTACTCAGGGGAGAGGGGGACATTAGCTGTGTGGTCACTGATGGCACTTATGAGCCTCAGTTTCCCCAGATGTTAGATGAGAATAATAATATTTGCACACCTACTTCACAGTGTGGTTGTAAGAACAAAAGTATCACAAATTGGTATATAAATGTGAGATATTATAAGGGGTCAGGATGGACTTGAAGGCTGTCATTTCTCTAAGTTTATTCTTTCATGTTTATATGCATGAGTGAGAAACATGTTTCCCATTGATCTGTTAATTTAGCATTTTCTCCATATGGTCTGCTCTACATAGCTGGATATGACTTTGAGCCACTTATCTTCCTGCATTACATATTGTTGAACAGAGCCAGTTAGACATCATAGTGAATAGAATGATGGACATGGAGTCAGGAAAACCTGAGTTCGAATCCTGCTTCAGAACCTTTTGAACTCTGTGACACTTAACAAATCCCTTAACCTCTCTGGGCCTCAATTTCCTAACCTTTAAAACGATGGGACTGGACTCTTATTTTCTTTTCCAACTCCAAATCTATGATCTAAGGAAATAAGTAGGAGCCCTAGCAGCAGTGAAGTTTCTTCAGTTTGAAGTCATACTATTTTTATCCCTCTCCACCCCCCTTTCTGGCAGATGCTTCCCCTCCCTGGCAGATGCTTCCAGTGGACTTATGAATTTGATCTTGAGGATTGATAGCCTTTTGTTGATTTCTTGGCAGGGAGAATGTTTCCCCAATTAATCAAATTCTGACCCAAATCTCACTTCATCTCACATGTACTTAGAGATCTATCTCTGTCCTTTATTATTCTGTCATTGTCTTAGAAAACACACACACGTGTATCCACACCCCTCTGCAATTACATGTCAATCAGATGGCTGAGTAGTTACATTTTTTCTTGCTTGTTTTATATTTTTACCTGTGATTGCCAGGTTATGAGTCACACCTTTAAGAGAGGGAGTTTCCCCCCCTTTTGGCTGAATTTCCCCCATTTCCTATTACTCCTTTTAGGGCTAGAAGTTAGGGTCCCTATGATTTAAATTCCCACCTGGGTATCTAGTTCCCCTGGCATAACCTTGTGCTGGCAAAGCTCTAAGTTTTCATCCATGTGGCTCTGGTTCAAGTCCCTCATGCCACCTGAAGGTACAGTGGGCTGGGATTGGTCACAGAAACCCTGGCTGCTGGCTGAACCTGTTTACATAAAGACGGAACACAGCAACTGATTAAGAGAGCCACCTCCTACTGGTTAGTTTTGGAAAGAAGCCCAGAATTTTCTATGGAGATGGTAGCTTCAGAAAGTTTGGTCAGAATCTCAGCAAAAGATAAGGGAATACAAAGCACTTGTAGGCTCCCCTGTCTTTGGACTCACCATTACTCAGCAGGAGTCAGGATGAAAAGTATTTGGTCAGTGCAATTTCTTCACTGGCTTTAGCTCTATGAAAAGGGCATTCATTCTATTGTGTACAAAGGCCTAACCAGAGCAGTCTGAACAAAGCTAAGACTAGACAGACTTGTATTAAGACCCAAATCAGTTCCTGTAACCCCTTAGGGCTGACCTCTGACCTTAATTTGGTAGTATGGCATCATACATGGGAGAGCTCTAAGTGATAGGGACAATTCTATATGTGAAAAATTATGCCTTGTAGGTTGCCAACTTAGGTTCTAGAACAAGGCTTGATGGAATATGTCCACTAATAATTCATGGAGAAAGTATTAGTCCCCAAACTTTACATGTCACTTGCTACCTCACTTGAATATAGCTGAAGAAGCAATATTTCTTACAGACAATGAAACAGAAAACTCTGTTATCATGTCTTACATAGATCCCCTGAACTGAAAATGGATTTGGGGTTTGCACTTTTTATATATATATATATATATATATTGAAGTACGGAATATCATGTTGCCAACTTTTATATCTATGTGCTTATGATAAAGAGAATGAATATTAACATTGAGACAATCTTTTGCATCAGTTCTTTATCATATGCTGTAAAAACTGGTGATTTGGGTATGTTTTTGCCCTCTAGTCTGTTACTTCCAAAGGTTAAAAAATGAAATAAAGCCCCTACTTTTATGAAAGAAAAAAAAACGTTTGCATAGATTATTATATAAATAAATCTTAACAAGTACTGCAGTTCTTTTTACCAAGCACAAAGACTTATTGTGTGATTTATGTGAAAAGGTTATATAACTGTACTCTGTTACTTTAAATAGTATTTTTTATTTAAACTGCCAACTTCTTCATCACTAGCAAAGAAAAAAATGCATATTTTCTAAGCACAAAGGTAATTTTCAAGGACTGTAATTAGCTCATGATAACTCTGTATTTTGTGATGTCTTTGCTGCTGAACTAGAAAAGAAATGGACTTTTTTTCATTGTTAAAACCAAACTATGGCACCTGCAGTATGTCAGTACGGTGAGAATCAGAGGGAGGAAAAAGTTTTGAGCTGTTATCCTTGGTCAGAGGAAAATTATGGATGCAATAAAGTGACAGATCCTGTGATTTTCATTTGGCTCCAACTTTGTTACACACACACACACACACACACACACACACACACACACACACAAACATACAGCTCCATTTCCTCCTGTTCCTCTCCCCTGACTGACCTTCTCTCTTTCCAAGAAATGAGATAAATCATTCAAAAACTAGACAGAATAAATGGTGTTATAGATGAAAGTTAGAAGGAAGAGAGAGAGAAAAGTAGAAGAAAGCTAAGGAAAGAAAAACCAGGATTGAGGAAAGTTTTTTGTTTGGTTGTCTTTTTGCAAGAAAAATGAGAAAGAAAAAGGAGGGAAGGGAAAAGATGAAGTGAATGAAAATTGACCGAAGACTAAATAGGAACTTTAAAGGGGGGATGCCAATGAATCAGTTCACCACACCCTGAATAGCAGAATGTCAGAGCTAAATAAGACCTTGAAGACTATCTAATTCAACCTGTACAGGAACAGAAATCTCTCTATGACATTTCCATGAGTAACCACTCTTTGCTTGAAGACCTCCTGTGAAGGGGAATTGTGACTTCCTGCGGAGGCTTATTCTGCTTTTGGACTGGATATAGGGTTAAATATACCTCCTTTGGTCCAAGAAGAACATGTCTAATCCCTCTTCTATATTACTCTCAAATACTTGAAGACAGCTATCCTTCCTGCAACATCCCCCCTTTCCTCCCTGACTGTATATTATCTAAGATATTTATCTCTAATTCTTTCCACCAATTCTCCTATAGCATGAGCTCCATAAGCCTCTGACAATCTCGGTTGTCTTCCTCTGGATATGTGAGTGTAACATTCATAGGTTAAATCTCAAGAAGGCTGATTCCTTGGCAGATGTTTCACTTTTATCAGAGTGCATAGTTTAGAGAGATAGAGACTAAGTGTGTACATTTTGTGACTTTTGGTTAATTGATATATAATTTTTCTCCCTTCATTAAAAAAAAAACACAACAATATGGAATCCTGATCCATGTGATTGGTGGAGTTGGAGGTGGATGTGGTCATAGAGTGCAAGCCAGGGTGATAGAGTTAGAATAATTCCAAGGGCAATATGAAACATTTCCGAAGAAAGGATTGGCCCCCATCCTAGAACAGAGAAAATATAATTTCAGGCAGCAGAGTCCCCTGAGAACCATAGCTCCCCCTGGTATTTGAATGTATAATTCCTTGTGTGCAATTAAGGCAGCATGGTGTGGGTAGTATATAAAGTAGTAGATCTGGAATTAGGTAGACGGGTTCAGGTCCTGCCTCAGACAGACTTACAACTATGTGATGACCCCACTTGGGAAATTCACTTAACCTCTGCTGTCTCAGTTTCCTCATCTACAGAATGAAAGGTTTGGATTGGGTGGTCTCTTAGGCCCCTTCCAGCTCAAAATCTATGATTCTATGACGCTAAGCATCTATTGATCAGGATCATTGTGAGGACCAAATGGGATAACGTATAAAGTACTCTTCCAGCCTTAAAGCACTATGAAATGCTAACAATTATTATTGCAGACATATTTTGCAGGTTATGCTTTTAACCAGGAGATCTGCTTCTTCACAGGGTGATTTTCTACCAGGTGAAGATTGCAACTATGTAAACAAGTAGAAAATCTGTAAACATCACCTCAAGTTAAGAAACTCTTGTGCTTCAACATAAATTATCGTATCCATAGAAGCGCTCTTTGGGAGTGGATGAGAAAGCTTTCATATGCTTGGTCATCAACCAGGGTACCCAGGTGGCCCTCTGGCAGGGGCCCAATAGTTATATAACACACTTCCAGTCTGGGCTGGAAATATTAAAGCTCAGTTATTGCAAGAATATCAGCAAGACAAATGATATCTACTATTTCAAAATATTACATTACAATTTCAACAACTCCCTCCTCCCTTCTCAAATTGATATGGGATTGAGTGAGATAAATGCTTTCTCAGATACTCGCCTCTGTGCCATGCTAAGTGGAGAAAGGTCATTGAATCTTCAAGGGAGCCTTGCAACTAACTGGAGAAGAGAAATGAGACAATGCCAGCCTCTTTTGATACACGCTGGATAACAATTTTAATCAATGTACTCAGCATCTAGAATTGGGTTGTAGTGTCATTGTGATGGCTTTAAAAGTAACGCTAGGATTGTTGAGTCCATGTCAATTGGAGTCCTGGGTATTTAGAATCTCATTAAATCATGCTGTCTGGGAAAGTGTCAGATACCCTATTTAACTGATCAAATAAGGAAGGTCTGAAAGTTAATTTCCTAGCTGAGAGAGAGGAAGTCAATTAAAAACACACATTTGAACAATAATCAATTTGCTTCATAGGAGTACCCAAAGCAAGTTTTTTTTAAAAACATTTGAAAGATGTATTTTGAACCAGAAGAAGAGTGCATATCCTAGGAGAAAAGAAAAGTTAAAATGTAAAATGTAAAATGAAATTGCTAACTTAGGAGAACTTGGATGTTAAGTTTCAGATGCTGTCTTAAAGTTTTAAGCCCCCTTCCCACCCACTTTAGCTCATTGCCCTAAACTAATGAAACCCAGTTGAATCTCTTCAAACAGCAGATACTTTCTCTGAGACTTAAAGGCTATCTTGGGCTTTTGGCAAAGGTTGATGAGTAATATAAATTCCTCTGTGTGTTCAACTGAGAGGATCGGGCTAAAATTAACCCTGCTCATAGACAGGAGGTAGCCGACATGACACTGTTATCCATTATGCTAAAGAGAACAGTTTCTTTTTAAACCTGGAGGAAAAATGCAGAGACAAAAAGTCATTTGAATGAATTATGTGGTCAGTTTTCTTTGGCCTGGGTCACTTGGAGAGATACCTCTCTATTTCTGTCCTGTTTTTCCTGACTACGTTTAGCTTTTAAACAATTAGACATCCATGAGCTTTGTAAGGGAAAAAAAAATGTCACCTGCTCTAGAAATTCCAGCATTTTGTATTTTTAGATGCTGGGGTCAGGGCAAGTGCAAAAATGATGGCATTTCTGCCTTTACAAGCAATTCTTTTGACTTTATCTCTGGTAGAACACAACAAAGTGTGCATTGAAGGAGCTGATGTTTTCCACTTTTAACCCCTTAGGGTCAAAAGCACAAAGCATGGAATACTAGCATATTCTTTACCTACAGACATATGAGGCATAACATGCTGCAGTCCTCCAAGAGTGAGATGTTCTCCATGTTACAGAAAAGCCCAGAGTTTGAAGAACTGACTCATGGGTACAATTACTTTCTTGTTGCACTTAATGAGCTGTAGCCTTCAAAGTAAAGTATAAATAGACAAAATTTTATTTGCTTCTAAATCTAATGTTTTGTGATCAGTTTTACATGTTAGAAAGAGGGACTATATTTTCCCCTGGTATGCACATCTTCTCAAGACATCTTCTCTATAACTTTCGAAGAAACAGTCTGATATGACCTAAGGATAAATCACACATGAAAGCAAAAGAGACAAAGTAGAAAGACCTTGAATTTGGCGTGAAAGGCTGCAAGTTTAAATTCTAGTCCTGTAATTTACTACTTATATGACTTTGGGCAATTAACTTAACCTCAATTTCCTGATCTATAAAGGAAAAGATTGGACTTGATAACTTCTGAGGCCACCTTCAGCTCTAAATTGATGATCCCGTGAACTAAAGCACAATTGAGCTTGATTTCATACAAGACTCAACTTCCAAATGACTGAAGTCCCCCAATTACAGATGTCTCTTTTATGAGAATAAATGCCTTGACCCAGTGGGATGATGGAACTCCCCTCCTTCCACTCCTTTTCCTTCATCATTATAGACCACATTCAAAGCTTGAGAACATCCCATCTCCTTTAACTCCCATACCTTTCTCACCTTTCCTCAGTGCCAACTGAGCACAGTGATCTGGAAGGTATCTACGAAGAATCTAGGGAGTGGAAGGCAAAGAAATTATGACTATGAACCTCACTTCTGGCCTCTCACTGTAATTTATCAGCCCATGAAACTCTAATCCTTGTCTTTACTCCATACCCCTCCCCCACAAAAATTGCCCCTGGAGGAAAACCTGCCCTCCCTTCCTGGGCTGTAGGGCTGAGGGGATAGGTATGTGTCTGGCATCCTAATTTTGAATTATTAAGTAAGTTTCTCCATAGAAAAGTTGTTATACTTGGCAGTTAGGTACTATAGTATTATTAATGTTGTATTTCATATACATTATGGGTTAAGGAGGCTTTTATATGTTGTCTTGGGGAAACAACCATTATATAAACATTATTTCTATGGGGAAAGTTCTGTGTCAAACAAATAACTTAAAAAATGGATCACAGCTTGTTCATGAGTTGGGGCCTACTTTTTGACATTCCTTAAACATTACACTCAATCTCTAATCTCCAAGTCCTCCTACCAACTGTCCGCATGCCTTGGACGTTGTTCTTCCCTCTCTGTCCTTTGGTTTCCTTTGCTCCTGCAGGGTCTGGTCAAGTTCTATGTTCTTCTTTTTTACTTCCCCAAGCTACTAGTTCAGTCTTTCCTCTGATTACCTTTCATCTACTCTTTGTATATCTTCTGTGTACTTAGTTTATTTAAATGCTGCCTCTCCCATTAGAATGCAAGTTTATCAAGGGACTGGGGTTTTTTTTTTTGCCTTTGTTTGTATCCCCAAACACTTAATACAGTGGCTGACATACAGTAATCACTTATTAATTATTATTTTTTTGCCCATGGGGACAGGGATATACAGCTAAAGAAGAAAAGAAATGAAAGAAAGCCCTTGAAAAATTAAAAAAAATATGCAGAGGAAAACAAAAGGAAGACCAGAAAGACCCACAGATAAGCAGAATAGCTTTGAAAGTTACAGGTTGAATATACCATATATTTTAAAAGAAAAGCAAGTTGTACATTATATATATATATATATATATATATATATATATATATATATATATATATATATATATACATAAAATGTATCTGTATATAATTGTGTTCATATTTATATCTATAGTTTTTTATCTATATGGAAATACTAATTCTGTTTGGTATCTGTTAAGCTCAGAACAAAAAAAAATATTAAAAAGTGTTGACTAATTCAAAAAGGTTCTTTTATCAGTGATTTAGGGCCTTCCTTGCCTTCCCTTTCTTCCTTATTCTCTGGATGTTGAAGATAAAGAAGAAGGTAAATCCTAGAGACCTGGGTGGGGATCAGAGAAGGCTTTACCCTTTGTGCTGTTTGTCATGTTCTAGCTCTGTGACTAGAGGCTGTGTGAGTGACTGTCTTAAGCTGCCAACTCCAAAAAAGAAAACCAGGCATTCAAAATGGGGGGAAAGGAGATGCTTCATGCAAAATGAAAACTTAACACCTTGCTGGACTATTAATCTCTTAACCTACTTTTACAAATAGCTTTAAAAACCATTAGGCCCCCAAGATCTGTATTTGACCCACAACATTTATCGTTTCTGCTCATATTTGTCAACATTACTCTTATAGCCATTTCCTCTGCTTCCTTTATTAGATCCTGGGCACTTGGCCAATACTTATTTTCAAGGCTGCTTTGCTCCCTCTTCCCCTATTACAAATGGAAAGGGACTAATTTAGAGGAAAACAATCCTGGTGGGATGAAGCAAAAGCATATTGGTAGTGACTTATAACAGGATAAAGATGGGGGAGGAAAGAGGCTCTCTTCACCTTATAGGAAAGTAGAAAGGAATGAACTTCTTATTTTCTTGATCTTGAAGGATGCAGGTGCTATGTTCCAGGGGGATCACTTCAGTTTGTGCCGTATAACCACTGGTAAATTTCCAGTGGTATTGAGAAAAAATACTCCATAAGGAGACAAATTTTTAAAAAGGAATATCTAGGTGCTTAGAGACTATAAGGGGAGGAACTCTTTCCCACCTACCTCACTTTACTGATATTTACCTTATTCTTCTTTCAGAGATGATATGAGAACAGTGAGATATGATATGAACAAGCACTTTGAGCTTCTTGGAAGAAATTCAAGACATTAATATTATTGTTATTACAAAGTGAAAGTAATTATTCAGCTGAGATGCACAACAGAGCAGAAGTGGAGCACCTAATAATACCTGTGCCATGAAACCACTTTGAATCTCTTTTAAAACCTTTTAAAAGTATTTTGTTCTGATACGGATACAGCTGACTTTAGAAATTGGTTCTGAAGAACTTCTTTGGCTAAAGCAGTTTACTTCATCCAGAATTGGTTTAAAAAAAAAATGTAGGTTACTAGTAGCAACAAACATTAGGGTGTGTCATATTTAAATGTCAAGTGAGATGGGCTTCTACTTTAATCCCACTTAAGCCTCCTCTTCACCAAAACAGACCCCTTATTACTTAGGAACATACCTGTTTCTCCCTGCTCCTAACTTACTGTGTTGTGGAACTAACCGTTAGTTTGAAAAGGCTATTTCAACTGTACACAGTGAGGCTGTATCAAATTATTAGGGCTTTGAATATAAGCTCAATGATGGATAGTACGATTTTACTTTGAGGACTAGCCTGGATAAATGGAGCTTACCTTCTCTATGAGTTAAATAGTACAACTTACATGTTTTCCCTGTTGATTGGTAATAGAGGATGGGGTTTTATGGAATTTATCTTCTTCAGCCTATCTGTTAACTTTCTTGTATCAAGATCCTTCATATTTTGTTGCCTTAAATCTTCAGTGTAATTAAATCTGGTTTTTTAACATTTATTAGCAGACATTAATGGTAGAAGAGGTATGTGTGCCTCAATTACAGAAGGCAAAAGAAGACTACAAAGAATCATTCTTCTCTCTCTCTCTCTCTCTCTCTCTGTCTCTCTCTCTCTGTCTCTCTGTTTCTGTCTCTCTGTCTCTCTCTCTCTCCTTCTTCCTCTCTGACGTCTCAGTGGAGAGTATTGGCTTTGGAGGTAGAGGACCTGAATCTCTGAGCAGATGCTTATGGATCCCCTGCAGTATTGTACAGAACAAGCTCTCTGAACATCAATTTCCTCATTTATAAAATAAGAGAGCGAACTATGAATGAATGAAGCATTTATCAAGAGCTTAAGCTCTGGGGATAGAAAAGTAAGACAGTTCCAATTCTCAGGGAGTTTACATTCGAATGAGGGATACATGTATGAAAGGTTTCAGCTGAGAGTCAGATGGAAAAATCTAGATGGCCGCTTGTATCTCTCCTAGTCCTAGATCTATGATCTTGAGTTTGTCTCCAATGTGATGAATTTTTGATGATAGCAATTTTTGAAGACATTGACTAAGTAATAAAATGGGTTGGTGTGTCATCAGTGCTGTTTGAGGGAATAACCATACAATAGAAATTATAGATACTTGAAGCGCTGAATTATTATATTAACTAGCTATTAGTCAAAGGAAAAAAAAGAGCTGAACAGGACAATTTTATTTCTTTTTCCCCAAAGAGATATAACAGTTGAAAAAAAACCAAATGACAATTAGAGGAATTTAATTGTAAGAGTATAGATGAGTCTAGACGTTGCTATGATTTCTTACTTCCTCATTTGGCTGTGTAGGAGAGAGGATATAAAGGAGTCATACATCCAACTGATCAAAGAACTAGAAGAAAAAACTAAAGTTAGGCCTACAGTTAATTTCAATACTATGAGTGTATGAAATGGGCCTATGAGGGAGGGAGTGCTTCAAGTATCTGGTAGCTATAAAGCATCTATAAAGTCTTTTGTTGCTATGTTGACCTGAAGTTCCGGTGTTATGGGCAAGCCTGGGTTAGCCTTTATAGCATGCCTAGATTGCTTAATATCAAGGCACCCCTAAGAGGGCTTGCTTAGGCCTAGATCTGAGATGGAGGCATTGAGTTCCTTATGATCTGAGTGGGGAATAGTCTCCTTTGATTGGCTGCATAACTCTAATGTGTCTTGCTTAAAGTAGTTCTCTTTTTTTGACTGGGGCTCTTTCCTACCTGTATACCCCTTCCTACTGAGTCCAAAGGGTGAAGATCACAGTTCACCCACGATGCCATTGCCACAAACTGAACCAGTGAGAGAGGAAGGACTCCTTTCCCTTGCTCCCTCTTTTATCCTGGCTCTAAGAAATGGACCTAGTGGTTTTAGGTACTGTTCTCTGTCATTTATCCTAAGTTGTAGGTGGTAGTGGTTATCACTATCTGGGCCTAGGAGTCTGAGCCATGGCAACAACCTTGGGCCCACAGGATTTCCTGTGGCATGTCATAGCCATCCATCCAGTGAAGCTGGCTTCTCAATCCAGGAAACTTGAAGAAGGGATGGTGGTGGTTGGATTTGGAATTGGGATTGTGCCCTCTAGGAACACAGAAATTGTGTATGCTTATGGGTGTACGTTTGGGTATATCTTTCAATTGATTTTGTAGTTTTATAGAACTAAATTGTGAACCTAATCCCCTTCCCTTCTCCAAAGACTGAGTGGTACAAAAAGAAAGGAGGATTGTGTTGGAGAATATGTTTGTATGTTTGTGATTATACCTGTTGAAGTAAATATTTTTTAATCTTACTACTAAAAATAAGCAAATAAGCATTTATGTAATGCCTACTGGATTCCAGGTTCTGTGCTAATAACATTAAAAATTTAATTTTAAACGTAAATATATGTGCATATATGTGCATATATAATACATGCAAAATTAATAGTTTTTATTTTGTGAATTAGAGGCCTTAGCTCATTGAAAGTCACATCTGAACTGAGTTTTGAAGGAAACAAGGAGGTGGGTAAAGATGGAGTTCATTCTAGGTATGTGAGTTGTGGTTGTTTGTCCTTCATTCTTGAAGAGGGCCATGACAAGAATGTGATGCCATGACATACAAATGAATTGGATTGAAGTGAGGGAGGGCTATGCAAAGTCACCAGCCTTACTTTCTCCTCCAGAGCCATCTGGATTCAGTGGCCAGATATGGATCAGGACAACTGGAGATGGCCCAGAATGCAGTGGGAGACCTTGGTCCTTTTGTCAGGTCTTGGAGACAGCTTATGCAAAGGCATGGAGCCAGAGTATATTGTGTGAAGAATAACAAGTTTGTTTGGATTGTGGAGTATGTGGAGGGAAGATGTAAAGATTATTTCTAATAGAGTTCAAAGGAAGCTTTCCAATTCAGTCTGAGGGGAGAAAGGTTAAAATAAGATGTGATTGATAATATGAACTAATAAGAAAGTTACTGATTAGTATGCTAGACTATTTTCCTTAAAAAGTGACATCTTTTTCATACTTAGGGTTGGGTGTGTGCTCAGTTGATTTCATAAAAGGCTGCATTTTTATAACAAATGTCTAAAAATGTCATGGTTTTAAATCTGTTCAACTTGAATAGAAAGTCACCATAAAAATCCATGATATAGCATAAGCCTAGAAGTTCAAACCATTTGACCAAAGTTGAGCTTGTCAGCCTAAACATATGAAGTCACATACAACTTGATTAACTGAAAGGGAATGAGAAGATGAACAGAGCCCCATAGGAGACACAACTACCTTCAAATTCTGTGTTTTGCCCAGCAATTGTAGCTTCATGAGCAGAATGTAATATGCGACTGTGAATCTTTTGGTTTTGGCCTTCAGAGTTTCTACTCCTTTATTTCTCTATGAGAACCAATAGAAAGCCTGAAGGCAACACAAACACAAACTTTCTCTGTTTGTCTTTCTCTCTCACACATACACTGTATCAGCAAGCACCCTAGCATACCCAGGGTGGCTGCTAGTACAGGTGCCTAGACCTGCTTTTCTAAAGAAAAGCAACTCAAAATGGGTTAACAGTCTCATCTTAATCAACCAAACATATATCATTTACCTAGTTCAGGGGAAAAAGTCAGTACCCTGAACTTGAGAGAACGCAAACAGAATACAAACACAGTTAAAAAGCAGAAGTTACAAGCAGATAGAGAAACAGATCAGCAGACAGTCTTCCAACCATCTGAGCATTACGTCCATACCTATTCAGTTTCCAGAAAGTGAAGCACCAACATCTGGGTTTTTCGAAGCCGGGGGACTCAACGACTTCCCAGAGTCTCATCTGGCCAAATCACACAACTCTTCTCAAAGTGAGCCCCAAAGCAAAACCTCACATCAGCACATATATATAGCCTTCTCCTGGATCACAGAATGTCACAGCCCTCTTGACCCACTGCCCAATCATAAAGTAATAAGGCATGGGCATTCCGAATAACAAGCCTCCCGCCACAGGCTCCATGTGACCACATTCAGCCTATTAGGGGGCAGAATATACTTTCAAATAGGGAAAGGTTGTCAGAGCCAGTTAAGCCACTTAAGCAAAGGGCCTAGGGACAGGGAAGATCTTCAGATTCCCATAACACACACACACACACACACACACACACACACACGCACGCACACACATACACACACACACACACACACACACACACTGGGAGAAGGTTTTAAGTTGAGTTGGTTCATCATCCCAGAAGGGCTCAGGACTTATTTGGCACTAGTGATGTACTTAAAGAAATTAATGCAGCTCTGTGATTTCATCAGTGTGAAGTTTTACAGATGCACATCTTAGGAAGCTTCTTGAAGTACAGACATGAAGGGACCTTCCCATGGTCCCACTGCTGATATATCTCAGAAGTAGGATTTGAATCCATGTCTTACTTACTCCAGGGTTATATGTCTATCCACTGTATCACATAGGCTCTCAGTGAGGGTTTAAGGAGGAAGAATTGGACTCTCCTTTGGAGCCAATATAAGATGTCGAACTCTCTTAGTTATTTCTGTAAGCTCAAATGATTGCTAGGGCCCCTTCCAGCTCTGTGATTACGTGAATGGGAAGGTGACACAGCAGAATTATGACTTATCAGTTATAATGCACTCATCTAGATGAAACACCAGCCTAGAATGGACCCCAAAGCAATCATTTGCTCTTCAATTTTAATTTTGCAAAAGTTAAATTAGTATTATTTCTAAACATAATTACAATATTAATACCCTGAAATTTTTCAGAATCAAACAAGGGAAAGCAATGTTTGGATTTTAAGTAGTTAAAGCCCAATTTACCAACCCTATACATTTGAATTCTTGCTATTTATGTTTCCACATAGTGGCAAAGATATGCACGTTGAGGTGACCTAATTAAAAACTTTGAGGCAGAGGGAGCAAGAAACCAAGCTCTGAAACCCCATGTGGCTCACATCAGTGAGACAGCTAAAAATGGCTGCTTTAGTCATAGGGCACTTGCAGCCTTTGCCTGCAGACATATCCTGCCACCAAACAATTGATTGTGCTCACCATTTCAGCAGCTCAGTACATGAGGACATTTTATTCTCATCCGCAGAAGCCCTTTCCAAACATTACTGAGAAAACTGATAAGAAGAAAAGTCACCCACTGACTTGTTCTCAGAAAGAAAGCATTAGATTTAACTACAGGGCAACGCTGCCCTTATTCTTACAGACTCAGCTGACAGTCAGATTGCCAGGCGGTGTTTACTCTGCCAAGTGTGGTGATGAAATGAAGGCAACCATGTGGTTTTTATTACCATTTTTTAAAACTTTTTTCGGGTTTAGAAAGAAGGACGTCACCATAGATGATAAGTCATCTTGGAATGAATATATTTTCAATGAAGTCTTCAGTAACTGGTGATTTGTTTTAAATTCTCAAGTTTATATTCACATTTCACAACATGCACAACTTCAAGTACAGGATATGCGAAGATCCTACTACATGCAAATATCCCACTTTTGAGCCAATTTTTCCTCTTAAAAAACAGCCATAAGCCCTTACTTAAAACTTTTAAAAAGATAGGACTGAAAAAAGAAACCACAGAACAACAATGAGCTGAATTCTGCCCATCTGTCCACTTGCACTGCCTCCTTTGAAGTCCTTTCTGACTTTCTATGTGTCTCCAGTCAGAGTTTGCCTTAAATTAAATCAATCTCTTTTTAAACTGTATATGCAAGTGCTTTAATTTGGCATTTGAGATTCGTGTTTCCTCGTTTAAAAGAGGAGATGATCCTGTGATTATTCATGCTCTGAATCCTCCTGGGTAATCTTAGAAATACAATTCTCAGAAGTTCTCAAACACTAAACTAAAATGAATGATATAATTAATAGGAGGCTTTGTAAAACCATGGATTTTCTGAGGGGCTTTATTTGGTACAGAGAGTTTATGAATTATGGAGGCAGCATACTGGATTTGGAGTCAAAGTTCTTGAGTTTGAATTCCTGTTCTGCTACAGTAGCTACATGACCTTTGGCCAGTCATTTAGCCTGTCTTGGCCTCAATATTCTCATCTGTAAAATGAGAGGGTTAGACTATATGGCTTTGAAGTTTCCTTCCAGCTCTAAATACATGAATCTAGGTTTTATGGAGTACCATTCCACATACCCCTCCCCCAATATCAAATACTGTTTACTCACAGCCCATTATTCTTACTATCCAAATGACTTTGTCTTCAGTACTCAATGTATCTCTTTGAAAACATCCCAGTGATAAAGAATATATTTTCAAAGTAATTTTTATTTTTTTTCAGGCTGTAGGTGACCCTTAGAATGCTGTTGTCTTCTTATACCATTTTAGGGATTCTGGGAAACTCATTAAGAAGTCATTCTCCTGGAAGCCATGCCATTCTGTCAGAGCTTGTAAAGAAGTAGAAACCAGAAAGATTCCATAAGCTTTCTAAGCTGGTATAGTTGGATTTCTCTGCAAAAATTACTCAACCTCTCTCTGTCTTTACCCCAAGCAAAATGGTAATCTGTCAGTTAAGTTACATTCACCTAAACAAAATGCGGGCCTACTTGAAAGGATGTTGTCTAACATCGTCATTTGAGTTTCAAATGTATGCTTTATAAAAACGTGCATGAGTTGTTGTTTTTTTTTAAACAGAACTACAGCATTAAAAACATCGTCATATTTGTCAGAGTTCAATAAAAGAAAGTAGTGTTTGGGTTTCCAATAGCTGTTGGTAGCCTCTATAACCGATTTCCCTAGTACTATTAGCTTCAAAGAACTTGGTAATGAAGTTGTATGAAGACCATTCTAATTTCTCAGATTGAACAATGAAAATAAATCCAATAAACATTTACTAGGCACCTATTGTGTGGAGAGCACTTTCCCAGCTAAGAGGAATGCCAGCTTTAGATAAGATACACGAGATGCTTCATAAACCTTAGAGTGACACTGATGTTGTTGTAAGTCTTTTTTATTTCTTAGCATGGTACCTGACATATAATGGGTGCTTAATAAATGCTTGTTGAATTACTATTATAATTATTATCATTTATTACCCAACAGGTGTTAGCTTACATTGACCTGGCTGCTGGAAGTGATAGTAGTGCATGTAGGTGAATTTCAGTCAAATGGTTCTGGATGATTCATACACGTTAGGGGGATGTGGGTTGTATACTACAGCAAAGGGAGCTGTTTGCTTTAGTTGAGAGCAAACTAATCCCAACTGTCTTTGCATATTACAATGAACAGATCAGATAAGCTTAAATCTATGAATTGGTAGAATTTCTTTGGAGACAGAGTTTTTACTCATGAATATTTATTAATCACTCTAGTACTGAATTTCTCCTCTCTTCCTCTTAGTGAAGAGGGTAAATCTAACAAATTGTCAACAAGCATGTATTAAGTATCTACTATGTGCTGGGCTTAAGACCTCCTTTCAAGAAATTCTCAGTCTAATGTAAGAGACAACCTACAAAAAACATCAAAAATTGGACATAATCAACAGAGGGAAGACACTAGCATTAAAGGGGATCAAGAAAGACTTCTTATAAAAGATGAGATTTTAGTTGGAATGTGAAGGATGCCAGGGAATCTGAGAGGTAGAGATGAGGAGGGAGAGAATTCTAGGCATGGGGAATAGCTGTTGAAAATGAGGGTTTAGGAGATGGAATATCTTATGTAAGGAACATCAGGAAAATCAGTGTCACTAGATCAAAGAGTATTGTGGAAGAAGAAAGGAGAAGATTTAGAAGTGGTCCAGGTTATGAAGAGGTTTTGAATGCCAAAAATAAGGTTTGTATTTCATCTAGGAGGGATAGGGAACCTTTGGAGTTTATTAAATAGGGAGGTGATATGGTGAGACCTGTGCTTTAGGATGATCAGTTTTACAATTGAGTGGAGGATGGACTGGAGTGGGGAGGGACTTGAGACAGGGAGACCAATGATAAAAAGCTATTAGAATAGATCAGGTAGGAGGTGATTACAACCTTCATGATGGTAGTGTCAAAGGGCAGAAGAAAACATGTATGATCAATGTTACAAAGGTAGAAATGATAGGACTTGACAACTAATTGTATATAGGAGTTAAGATGGAGTAAGGAGTTAAGGATGACACTTAGATTTTGAGCCTGAAAAACTGGGATAATTGGTGGTGCTCTTGATCATAATAGGAAAGTTAGGAAAAAGAGAGGCTTCAGATATGGTGAGTTTAAGATTTTTAAGAGGTCTGAATCATATGATTCCTGCTCTTATGGGAATTTGAGAAGAAATGATATGATGATATTTTGTGTTGCATTTTGTGTAAATTACAAATGTAATTGCATTTCAATATATGGGAGTAGGAGTTATCAGCATGACAGTGTTGGGACTTGAGTTCAGCCTGGTACAATGGTAGAATTTGGATTTAGATACATGCTGCCTCCCCATTTATAATATAAGTTCCTCAGGGGCAGGGACTGTTTTCTCTTTTTCTTTGTATCCTCACCTATTTTGTTCAGTTGTAGCAGTTGTGTTTGACTCTTTGTGACATCATTTGGGGTTTTCTTAGTAAAGATACTGTAGTAGTTTGCCATTTCCTTCTCCAGTTCATTTTATAGATGAGGAAATTGAGGCATATAAGGTTGTGACTTGCCCAGGGTCACACAGCTAGTAAGTGTCTGAGGCAGGATTTGAACTCAGGTCTTACTGACTCTAGGCCTGCCATTCTATCAGTTGTGCCATCTAGCTGCCCTCTCTAGAATAGCAAATGCTTAATAAATGCTTGTTGATCAATTGATTGATTTAGAGAGGGAAGAGGAGGAGGAGGAGCTGAGATTTCCAGTGAAGAGTGTGAGAAAAAGTTTGGAATGAATGCTTCTTGAGGACAGGGATGGGTTTACTTCTGTCTTTGTATTCTCCAATCTTAATAGTGCCTGACATATAGTCCTCATTTAATAAATGTCTGTTCATTGATTGATTGATGGAAACAGGTGTGAATAAGGTATATGTGCTGATAGCAAAGGTAAAGGGCAGTAAAGATCCAGCCTTGCCCAGAATGGATGGTTAGGAAATAATGGAAAAATAAGGCAAAGTGGGCTGAAATGATGCAGAGGTTTACATCTTGCATTGAGGAATTCAAACTTAATCCAATGGACAAATGGTAACCTGTGTAGGTATGTAAGTGACGGAATGAAATGAAAATCTACTCTGCCAAGCGCTGGAAGAAGAATAAAAGATTATCTGTACTGAAGTACATGGGGTACCATTCCCTGAGTGTCATTCGCAGCTTTCTGCTATTCAAAGAACATAAAGAAGAATCAATGAAACTCCAGATAGACCCGTCATCAAGGCAAACAACTGGGTCCTTTCTCTAAGTATGCTTTTATTACAGGTTGTAAAGAAACACACAGGGAAATGGATGTTCTATGCAAGTGGTATGTTAATATTTTAGGCCCATGTTTTATTGTTGTTGTTAAGGCACGTTTTAAGCCTACCGATTTTAAAATAAAAAAAAAAGTTATTAGCAATAAACAGGGCTTGTAAATAGCATGCCATCAGGACAGAGATAATCAAAATGGCTCTTTTGGCTACTAAAGTTTGAATAAAAGCTTTGATTAGTTATGAGGTAATTGTGAAAGATGATGACTTGGAGTCAAAGGAAGAAAAACAAAATTCCCCTGGGTTAATGAAGGTAGGACAGCTGTGTAATCTTTCGGTAATTATGTGGAGGCCTCGTTTCCAGACAGTTGAAACTTTCATTTATTTTTGCCATAGAAGAATATTTGATCTAAGACATATATTTTAACTTTGCATTTTATCTTAGTTACGACTTTCTTCCTCTGTGGAACCCTAAATCATCATCGAGATGGAAAGACCTAGATTTTATATGTTATCTGAGTTAAATAGATAGGAAAACTCTATAGGGTAAGCAAAAATAGTCCAGTGTTGAAAAGATTTGACCTTCATGGTTTGGTTATTAATGAAAAGTACAATTTAAAAACAACATGTTTCTTCCTCAGGCCTAGAAGGAGTGAGTGTGTGTGTGTGTGTGTGTGTGTGTGTGTGTGCCCACATACCCAGGCATGGGAATTTATCCAGTGTTTATGGATGGGATGTGAAATTATACCTTACCCATTTTGAACTATGGTGTGAAAATTTAAAAGTATCAACATGATCAAAAAGCAGGGGGCTTCCAGGATGGAGAAACAACATTCCATTGTCCCAGACCCTCTTCAGTCACTCAGGCAGGCAGCTAGCTCTCTGACTGACTCTCCTGTCCCAGCAGTTACTAGAAACAACATCCCATCCCCCCTGCCTGAAAATGAAGGACACCATCAATTCTCAGTAAGAAATTGCCAAAATAACAAAGCTTATTGAAGTGAATAATTTCTCACAGAAACTGCCAATCAGCTCCAAACACAAATCTTCTGATTCAGATTCCTTACCCCACCCTTTGGCCTGGGAAAACAACCTAAACTCTCCAGAAAGAGCCCAGGATCTCAGTCAGAAGATAGTAAAAACAACACGATCATCTTAGAAGGTTTTGCTTATATTTCCCTCTTGCTTCCTGGCTACTGCTTCTTAAATTGGGTATAAGAATTTCAACCCTTCCTCCTCTCTCCTAAAACAACTTCAACTTTTTTTAACCATCTAAATCTCTAAGAGAATTACATGCAAAAATGATCATATTAAAACAGAATCAGGCATGTGGAAATATGATGTCTTATCCATAACAGCTGCTTAATAAGTTTGGTGAACTGACATCACTGTCACACACTACTTAATGTAATATCGTGCTGGTGCCTCCACCCCCATCACCATGTATCTATGTATTCATTTTGCATATGTTTTAATATACCTATACATGTATATGTTTTCTCTCAAACAGAATATAAGCTTCTTGAAGACAGTGACTATTTCATTTTTGCTCTTTAGCCATTAGCACCTAGCATAGCGGCTAGCACATGGTCGGCCCTTAATTAATGATTTTTAATTTATTGTGACAATCTTAAATATGGGGTAGAAATGAGGCCAGGTGATGATAAAATCATTACTTCATTTCTCAATGTTTAAAATATTCTGTGTCTACCAAAAATGTAGATGTAAAGCTATTT
>JAQQSV010000772.1:0-47891 GCA_028646515.1 Pseudochirops corinnae
CAGAGGTAAAAGGAGCTAGAATTAAAACCAAGAATCACCTACCCAGCAAAACTGAGTATAATGTTTCAGGGGGAAAATGTGGTCATTCAATGAAATAGAGGACTTTCAAGCATTCTTGATGAAAAAACCAGAGTTGAATAGAAAATCTGACATTCAAATACAAGAAGCAAGAGAAGCATGAGAAAGTAAACAGGGAAAAGAAATCATAAGGAACTTATCAAAGTTGAACTATTTACATGCCTACATGGAAAAAAGATAATTGTAACTTATGAAACTTTTCTCAGTGTGTGGATAGTTGAAGGGAATATAAATGTGTATATGTGTGTGTGTGTGTGTATATATATATATATATATATGTCTATATAGGAGGGTATGTGTGCATATGAATACATATGTGAGTTTGTGTATATGTTTATATGTATACATAGACAGAGGGCACAGGGTCAATTGAATAGGAAGGGATGATGTTTTTAAAATAAAATTAAGAGTGAGAGAGGAATATAATGAGAGGAGATAGGGAGAGACAGAATAGGGTAAATTATCTCATATAAAAGAGGCAAGGGAAAACTTACAATGGAGGGGAAGAACAGGAAGGCAAAAGGGAATGGGTCAACCTTACTCTCATTGAATTTGGCTTATGGAGGGAATAACATACACACTAAATTGGATATCTTACCCTAAGGGAAAGGAGGGGGAAAGGGGATAAGAGGGGGGATGATATAAGGGAGGGCAGATGGGGAGGAGGGTAGTTAGAAGCACACACTTTTGTAAAGGTACAGGGTCAAAGTAGAAAATAGAACAAGTAGGGGGCAAGATAGGATGGAGGGAAATATAATCAGTCTTTCACAATATATCCACCATGGAAATGTTTTGCATAACTACATATGTACAACCTATATTGATTTGCTTATCTTCCCAGTAAGGGTGGGTGATGAGGGAAGAAGGGAAAGAATCTGGAATTCAAAGTTTTAAAATCATATGTTTAAAAAAATTATGATCATTATTATTATTTTTACATGCACTGAGAAATAAGATATATAGGCACTGGGGTATGGAGATCCATCTTGGCCTACTGAAAAGTTGGAGAGGGAATGGGGGAGGATATAGGAGAGAGCAGACTGGGGGAGGGGGTATTCAGTGGGATGGCTGTTCTGGGGTGGTGGGTAGGGTAAAGACAGGGAGAAAATTTGTAACTCAAAATCTTGTGGAAATGAATGTTATAACCTAAAAATAAACATAAAAGTTAAAAAATATATTATAAAACATAAAAAGAATAAAAGAATGCAAATTAAAGCAACTCTGAAGTTATATTTCATAACTAACAGATTGAAAAAGCCAACAAAAAGGAAAAATGACAAATGGTAGGGGCTCAACAGGAAAATAGTTACCTCAATGCACTGTTTGGTGGGACTTTGAACTAGTTATGACCGATCTGAAAAACAACAGGTAACAATCCCTGAAAAGTCACTGAATGAGGAATACCTGTCAGTGATACCACTATAGGGTCTATACGTCAAAGAAATTAAAGAAAGAGAAAAAGAACACACACACACACACACACACACACACATATATACACACACACACATATACACACACACACACACTTATTTGAAGCAGATATTTTTGTGGTAACAGCCACAGTGCTGCAAAGAAAAATTATAAGGGGGCTGGATTCAAAGAAACCTAGGAAGACTTTTATGAACTAATGTTTAGTGAAGTGAACAGAATCAGGAGAAAAATATACACAAATGCAAAGACATAAAATTTCGAAAGGTTTAAAAATTCTGATTTGAAAGGTTCTCTGGAACCTATGATAAAATGCTGCCCACCTCCTGACAGAAAGGTGATAGACTCAGAAAGCAGATTGAAGAATATATTTTTGGACACAACCAATGTGAGAATTTGTTTCATTTTGTATTTGGGTCAAGGTGTTTTCTTTTTCTTTTTTTTCTTCAGTGGGGGAGGAAAAAAATTAAAAATTTTAGAGGAAAATTTGCAACAATGGATAACTAGAAAATTCAAGCTATGACAACAAATTTTTAAAAAAGCAAATTTTCATATAATCAAAAAAATTTTTAAATTAGAATATAAGCTAAAAGACTTTAGCACAAATAAAAGCAATGCATATAGAATTAGAAGAAAAGTAATAGACTAGAGGAAAACACCACTATATTAAGAATCTATAAAAAAAATTTGATATCTAAAATCTATAGATAACTAGCAAAAATTTATAAGAATCTGCCATTTTCAAATAGATGATGTCAAAGAATATAGAGAGACAATTCTTCTTGGAAAAGTACAAAATCACTAATAATTGGAAAAATAAAGATTAAAATAACTCCGAGTTTTCTTTTTTAATCATCAAAACAGAAAGACAAAAGTCAATGCTGGAGGAGAAATGAAAAAACAAGCATACTAATTCACTACTGGTTAGATTATAGATTGATTTTTTTTTAAAGTAGTATGGAATAATGAGAGGTAGCATGACATAATAAATAGAGGCTTCACTTGGAATCAGTAGTAAATGAAAAGATTCATTAAGCACTATCATGTGCCATGCTTTGTGCTAAGCTGATGACACAAATACAAAAGTGAAGACAGTCTTTGTCCTTAAGGAGCTTACATTCTAATAGAGAAGACAACACAACTATGGGAGTGATGGGTAAGGAGGGATATTTTGGCTGGAGAAGCTACAGGGATGGTAGTAAATGAAGGGATAATTTGATTATGGCTCCAAAACTGGGAAAGAGAGGGATACTTAAAAGGCTATACTGTACACATAATAGCAGGGAGGCTGGTCAGAAGATGTCAGAGGAATAAAGTCAAACATCATCATAGGCAGGTTGTATTTAAGTTACAGATCTGCATGAATAGAGGCTATTTCCACACAGGGAAATCATAGGTCTGAACAACAGAAAAATGGAACTATACCATAAAAGTTCTTAAATGTTCATGCTGTTTGACTCACCAACCGTATCTTTAGGTTTATACCATAAAGAACTTTATGGTTTATCTATACCAAAATATTCACTGTAACACTATTTATAATAACAATATCTATAAACCATATACTTACCAACTGAAGAATGAATAAACTCCGTAGCAATGAGTATAATGGAATATTATTGCATCATAAAGAATAACAAATATAAGGAATATAAATAAATATAGGAAGCTTCACATAAAGTGATACATAATGGGAAAAAAATCAACCAGTGAATAGCATGTACATTTATTTCAACTACATCAAACAGAAGCCACTAATTGTAAATATAATTTTTTTTTCTATTTGGAGGGGAGAAAGGCAGGGCAATCGGGGTTAAGTGACTTGCCCAAGGTCACAGGGCTAGTTTTGTGTTAAGAGTCTGAGGCCACATTTGAACTCAGGTCCTCCTGACTCCAGGGCCAGTGCTCTATTCACTGCGCCACCTAGCCATCCCAACTAACTGTAAATATAATGAGTGAAATTGGTGCTACCTTGGTTAATACTACATGTAGTATTTGTTTCTTTTGTCAATGCATAAATACTAGAATATATGTACAATAATTCACGATTAAGTTTTGTGCTGTTTTGTGTGTTTATGGAGGTTGGGATGCATTTATTTATTTATTCTACAATTTTTGTTTTTGGTGGGGGGAGAAAAATACGTATATGTACATGTATATACATATACGTTAAAAGAACCAAAGAAAGGCCTCCAACATGTTGGATTTTCCCCCATGGGAAAGTCACAGACAAGAATTAAATTGAATGAAGTGTCCTGATATTGAGATTTCACTACTGGAGGAAGTACTAATATAGATGGGTGAGGGGAGGGGAAACAGGAGAAAGAAGAGAGAAGGTGACTGAGTAATATTCTATCTTCAAGATGTCAAAGTTTTAAGAAAAATCCTTCCTAAATCATCTGAGTTTCATCAAGTTAAGCATCAATATAGTTTATATACAACAAAACCCCCAACAAGCATACCACCCTTTAATGCCATTTTCATCCTAAATTAGCAGGTCAGACTATACCTCTTTATTCTCCCTTCATCACCCTCAAATGTTATAAAGGATAACTATGTATCTATTTTTAAAAAGATGGTTTTTAAGATCCTTTTTAATTCTGACAATCTGTAATTCTGTCAACTCTTTAACTTCAATCAAAACCTACACTTTTCCTTTCTCACTATTTTAGTAAAGGAGTTGCAAAAATAAGGAAAAGGACAGTAGCTAAGGAAGAGATAGTGTTATTTAGCTTGTTATTAAAAAAGAAAAGCTTGTTCACCACCATGATGAATGTCACTACTTCAAGGTAATAATTACTTGCACAAAGTTTCTAATGAATTTTTAAAAAATCATATAGCCAGTGACATGATTTTTGCCATACTCCAACTCAGACTCAAATGAAAATAAAAAGAAAATAAGAATAGAATCAATTATTTGTAGAACTAATTCTTGATTGCCATCAAACAACCTCTTTTTTCTTTACTTTTAGAGTATTAAAGTCAGTGTTTTTGTAACAAATAGGTCTCATCAGAATAATGTCATAAAGGGTCTTTTCTACTATTATTTAACACCAAAGAATTCTGTTCACTAAAAGGATATTGTTCTTCAATGCTGTTTATATGGTACAGGTGATCTAAAAAGCTAATTTTTGATATCATATTGGAAACTCCCAACATACAAGTCATTAATTTCGGCTGAGGTTTTGTTCTTTAGTCATAGCTGAATGTTTATTTTCTAAATCCAATGTCAACATTACATATGCCACACTATACAAAAGATACATGGGAAAAGACAAGGTGTATATGACTCAATCCAAATAAAGAGCTTTTAATACACATGATTCTGGCCTGACATTTAAATAACCATTGTGGCATTAGTTTCATTAAATTACTTAAAACTCAATCACTACTAGAATAAGAATCTGGGCATATGAACACAAATGAAGAAATCACTATTTTTATTTATAAAAAATAACTGTAATCTAAGGACAGTATAACATAGCTAAGGCATGGAAATTGTACGTACTTCTCAATAATGTCTATGGTAGGATTACAGACTTAAAGTTAGTAAGGACCTTGAATTTCATCTAATGCAAATACTTCAATTCCCAGATGAGGAAACTGAGGCAGAAAATTGTATTTCCAAACGCAACACTAAGCCCTTAAATCTATTTAGTTATGAAAATTGCCAAAAGTTGCTCTCTGATGATTCATTTCTGTTTTACTCTAAATGGAAACACATTTAATATAATCTTTATAATGGCTCTATGGAGGCAAGAATTCATTGTGGGCCCCTAAAAATCACTCATTTGATTCAGTGGCTTTAGAGCTAAAGGTCAGTTCTATATTAATAAAATCATTTTAATATCAAGCTATTCCAAATTACTAAGAATTATTAATACCCCCCTGTTGGTATTATTGGGACATTTCACTAGATACTGAAGATAAATATGCCTCTGTGGAAAACAGAACCAACCAAGAAATGTTTAGATACAGAATTGAATTGTGGACCTCCCAGAAACATTCATCAATTAACACATGTAAGAATTGCCTGATAATAATGGCAAAACTGATTTGTTCATTAACATTTAATATTAAAATAAAAATCACTAAATAATGTGAAACCTATCAATACATATGAGAGAAGAGGATTATTAATTCATTTCAAAACTGCATGAATTAATGCTAGCATAATTATAACTCTGCTATAGACCTACAAGGTCACTTTAGGCTCTAAATACTACAATCCTATTGCCTAGTTTAGTGTTATGTTACAGTATGACTGAAAATTAGAAAGAAAGCAAACAGCTGAAAGAAAGGTGACAGCAAAAAAACACAGTACTAGGTCAATACCTAAAAGACTTAATGTTAGGGATGGAAGAGATTATGTACCGCACCTATAATTAATGCAGTTTTAAAATTTGAAAATAATAATAAAATTGTTTCCAATATAAGAAGCAAAGTAGAATTTTAATTAATATTCCTAAAGCACCAATCTGACCATATCATTTCTTTGCTCAATAAAATCCAGTGACTCCCTTTCAGATCAAATACATATTTCTCCTTCTGACATTTACAACCTTTCACAATCTGGCCCCAAACTCTCTCTCCTGTCTTATTACACTTTACTACCCTTCTTTATGCACTCTATGGTCCGGCCACCTACACTGGTCTTGCTTTTCCTCACATATGACATTCCATCTCTCATTTCTGTGCCTTTCTTTGCAAAGGCTGCCTTCTATTCCCAGAATCCTCCTCCTCTTCCACTTCCTCATCTCTGCCTCTTAGAATTCCTAGTTTCCTTTAGAATTCAAGTTAAACACCATTTTCCAAAGACAACCCTTTCCTGATCCCTCCAGGTGTGAGGCCTCCTCCCACAAAGTTGCACTCTATTTATTTTTTATATGCTTAAATGCTTATATACATAATCCCCTAGTAGAATAAAAGTTATTGGGGGCAGGAATTATTTCACCATTTTTTGTCTTTGTATAATGACTGACAATTAATCAATGGTCCAAAAAGCAACAAAACAAAGTAACACACACTATAAGTAACTTACCCTGTTAAGAAAGCAATATTGCTCATTTCCATAATGAGAAGACATTTCTTCAACTACATGTCTCTTTACAATAGTCAAGAATTTTTTTTTTAAATCACTCATTGATGATACTGGATTTTAAGAAGCAAAATCAGTTAAACTTCAGTATCTGTTTGTCTGTAATTCACCTGTGGATCTCCAAATCTGAATATCTTCTACCTGCATCTAGAAATCACAGGCCATTTATTACTTTTGTCACTGAAGAAGAAAAAGAAATCCAATAATGAAGTAGAAGGGCACTGAGGTCCTTACTACCATAACTGATTAAATACTGAGTTAATAATATGATAGCTCTTATTTTACCTACTGCTTAAGCATAGATGTTAACATTACATAAAAGGAGGAGGCAGGACTAATCAGCCACTAATTAGATGAGAAAATCTTAGATAAGATTTGATACCCAAAGTAAGAATGATGGATTGAAAAAAGATTACTCTGAAGTAATTTAAAAATATTTCAAATTCACAACCTGGGCTCATTTGTAATAGTTTAGAGTTAAAGGTTTTTAAAAAGTTCTACAAGGATCTAATGAGCTTAGTTATTCTGATTGCATATTACAATTTAAACATTTTAAATTAAAGCTTCCAAAATGGAATGCAAAAGTGTAGCTGCCCTGAAATCAATAAAGATGAAAATTACAGTAGAAACTATTTCTTTTATCAAACTAAAAGAAGTCTAATAATACTTTTTATTCAGCACACATTGTATAAAGACAAGTTTTATCTTCTTATGTGTCTAATGAAGTAGAATGATCTGGTGGACAGAGCTGAAGAGACCTGACACTTGGAATCCTGAAGGTTGAAGTTTGGGATACTCTCTGCCACCTGGCCGCTGTCTGACATTGGGCAAGATGCTTAACCTTTCTGAAACTCAGTTTCTTTTTTTGTGAAATAAGAGAATATGGCAATATTTGCAGTAACTATTTCACAGGACTGCTATGAGAAAAATGCTTTCTAACCCTTAAAGTGTAATTGTTTTTATAAATCAATAATAGATCCAAGAAAAGAACTGTGTCGAATCCTCCTTTACAATTTTTGTTTTAACCAAACACAAACAATTTTATACATTATACTTTCGTATTTATAATATAATTAACATGTTATCTATGCTATTTTGAATATTTACATTTTCCTAACTAAAGATGAAAAGTGAAAATATCCAACATCTTTACCTCTAATGATTTTTAAACTATATACCAAATTCCAGGTTACCATATTAGCACTGCTTTCAAATCCAATTATAATTTCTTCTTAAAATAATACACAATTTAGGCACATATACAGAAACAGATTTTTTTATCAACTAAAAGTCTTGCCAATATCTATTTTAAAAGTTGCTTCACATCAAGCTTTCAAATAAGACAAGCAAGAGCAAAAGAGACATCATATTAAGAAAGATACATTAAGTTTGTAGTAAACAACAAAATAAAGAAAATAGTAACAGAAGTGGGGATGAGGTCAGACAAACAAATTGACTAAAATCAGTAGTGGGCAAGATCAGAAAATAAAGAAATAAATAAAGAAAAGAAGTAAAACTTAGGGAACCGTAACTGCCGGCAATGCACTAGAAAAGAATCAACAACATGAAGATCAGAACAACCTTTACGAACCTGTTTTTTACCTGATGGTAAGATACAGAATGCCATCTACTGGAGAAAACAAGACAAGTCATTCACTACAATGATAACTTGAACAAGTGTCGATGTATTTACCTGAGGTTGAAGCAAAACAACCAGGGATGTGGGGTGACCAGATTGTGCTATAAATGACACCTTCATGGCCTCTAAAAGTACACAGTGACTTTCCAACTGCTGGATCCCACTACAAATAAATGAACAAATTAGTATCTGAATGATATATTTGGATAAAGAATTTCACATACAGTGTGTATATATGTGTGTGTAACTATACACACACACATAAAATTCAAAATGTTTAAGATTCTTAACATAAACAAAGCTAATTATGCACTTCCCTTCCCAAAGCATTTATATAGCACTTTGAGATCTGCAAAGCAATAAAATATTACCTTACTGTATCTTTATGACAATCCTGGGAGGTAGGTTCTATTATCCTGATTTTACAGATGATGCAGAAACTGAGACAGGTAGTGACTTGGTCAAGTACAGAGAAGCCAAAAAGCAATATCTAGTTGGAATAGACTACCAATGGAATACTGGGGGATGAGGCAGTTAGGTGACACAGTGGGTAGAGTACTAGGCTTGAGTTCAATTTGACTTCAGCAATTTACTAGCTATTTGATCCTATGCAAGTCAGTCACTTAGCCTCTGTTTCCTCATCTGTAAAACTGGGATAATAATAGCACCTATTTCTCAGGATTGATGCAAAGATCAAATGATAATATCTGTAAAGAACTTTGTAAACCTTAAACTATTATATAAGTACTTCTTATAAGTAAATATAAATATTATACACACATACTACTTATATAAGTAAAAATTACTACTACTACTACCACCACTACTACGACTACCACCATTACTACTACTACTACTACTACTACTACTACTACTACTACTACTACTACTACTACTACTACTACTACCACTACTACTACCTCTACTACTACTACCACTACCATCACTACTACTACACTACTACCACTACTACCACTACTACTACTACTATGACGTCAAATCTCACAGAACTAATATGGCTAGAAGAAGCAGAGACAAACGACACCTTCATCCTTTATTTGTACATTTAAGGGATTATGGGTTTAGAATATCACATATTCTGTCACACTCGATTGATATGGCTAGTTTTGCTGAACTGGCTTCTCTTTTCCCTTCTCTTTTTTCTTTTACTCTTTGTTTAAAAGGGATAACTTTTGAGGGAAATGATCTGTTTGTCCCGAATGCTTTAACTTACCAGTTTGGCTGTTTGATCCCATGAGCCAGACACCACAAGCTGCTCACCTCTGGTTTGGCTCCAGTCAACACTATAAACCTAAAAATATTTTAAAACATTCGATATACTATCATATTAATATCTCAATGGTATTAAATTACAGGAACCAGGTCTTATTTTTCTTAGGATTAAAAAAGGGAATATCTTAGATTAGTATCTAAGAAACAGTCATTTGGTCAATCATTCAATTTATTGTACCTAAACATGGAAAATGAGAATCTACTCTACTTTAAAATATTTCTAGAGCATATTCTAAAATCTCCTTCCTAAAAAAAAAAATTACATTTTTTTATACTACCAATATATCACTGTTTATAGCACCCCAAAGAAATGTCAAGGCAGATTAGAAAGTTAGTCATTTCAAAAAACATGCTTAGTCAATGTTTATCAGATGGTATTAAAATTAAATTAATATCCACATCTGGCCTTTCTTAGAGGATACTTATAGGAAAGGGTATGAGCTTTCCAATCTCATGGTAAACAGCTTAGTTATCCTGTACTGCTTTTCTCATCTATTTCTTACTGCTTTTAGTCTTCTGGTCAGTTAACATGAGAAAATCAATGAAAATCTCATTTTCTACTAGATTGTATAGATCAATAACATATACTGAATTTGACAAAACGTTTAAATGTCTATATGAATATATATTTATGCAAATATCACCTCAGCATACTTATTGAATTTAATAATGATGCAAGTAAATGTAATTACCCAGCCAGTCACTTTTTGGCTTTCATATGCCAGTATGATTTCCATTACTAAGAAGATACATATCGCTAAAGTTCTGGTTATAATAGATGTAAATACTTCCTGCTGTATATACTAAGATGGTTAAACACCTAAACACTTAACATAATTAATCTTTATACACTAACAAGGTAAGAATGAAAGCGTATTTTTTTAATTTGGAAGATAAGTGCTTCCTTTCAAGTCCCATCTTGACACCTCATCATGATGCAGAGTAAAACAGGGTTCTCAAAAGTTTTGAACAAGAGCAACAAAATGATTATGCCATGATAATGAATATCTGTTCACTGGGAACCAGCCTCGCTAAATTCAGAAAAGCTGATCATCAGTGTCTAGTTGCAGGCTAATGAATTTTTCAGTTCTAATAACTTTCAAAGACCATTAAATAAGTCAAAGAAGGGCTATAGTTTACATTGGTAAGGATCCGACAAAAACACAGAACATTTAAGTACTGAAATGACCTAACATATAGCTGCAAGATAACTTCTAAAGAGAATCATCTCCCTGATGCATATGCTGTCAGATACAATCAATGTGTTGGTTTCATTTCTTTGACCATATTCATTATTACAAAAGAGGTTTCTAGCAGGGCAAGAGAGGTACTAAGAAATTGCAGAAAACAATCCTTAAAGTTATATCAATAAGACACAGAAGAAATCATATTGTCATAGTCCATATAATTCTAGGCTGATTAAATAGTTTGTTCTCTCCTTTGAAAATTACAATGACTCCAGTGGATCAGAGTAAATAAGTATGACAGAGAAAACCACACTGTTAGTCTTCTTTTTGAACCCTACTAAAATTAGTGCATATTGTAATTTTTAAAAAATAGTTTTGCCTGTCAAGTCATTAAAAAAATATGAGCACTGGAGATATAGACCAGAACTAAGAACAAAACAGATATACTCGTGGGATAAAAGGCTCTTTATTGAAAAACAAGGGAAGGAACAAATGACTGTCAAATCAGTCATTAATTCAGTGCCCACTATTTGCAAGATGTATGCTCACTCATGCAAACTGCTGAACCAGAATAGATATTTTCCTAAGCTGGCCTGTGGCAAACCTTCTGGTGATGAGTTTTCAAAAATAAAGGGAAAATACTACGTTTAGCACTGTTAATGTTCAGTGTCAAGAACAGTAACTTCAGGAACTATAAGGAAGTACTGTGATGGTTTCCCCAAATATAAGCCAAATAAAATAATGACTTAAGATAAAAAAACAAATTAAAAGGAGGAAGCATGTACATTGAAAAAAATACAACTACTCTGAAGACAGAAAACCTGGGTTCAAATTCTGGCCTTCCTACATGTATGACCTCGGGAAAGTCAGTATAATCTCACTGGGTCAAAGTTTACTCATCTATAAAATGAAGGGGCTGGACTAGATGACCTCTACGAAGGCCAGCTCTACATCTAGGATTCCATGACTTTGTTAAGTACTATGAAAGATGAAAAAGTGTAAGTCAATCCCTATCTTTAAAAAGCTCAGATTTTATTCATCAAGACATAAATGTGAAAATATAACTAACAATAAAAGGCAATATATGTTAAGCCCTAAATGAATGATGCGAACAAGAAGTACTATAGGAGTTCAAAGAAAGAGGATCTTCCTTTGGGCTAGGGTGGCTATCTGCATGATAAAAGTAAGATATGACCTTGGCTTTAAAAGACAGGCATCAATCAACAGAGGCCCATGGACTTAGAACTGGAAGAGCCTTTAAAAGTCATCACATCCAGTGCCCTCACTTTATAGATAAGGAAAATGAAGTTCCCAGAAGCTCTGCAGCTTGCCCAGGAGCACACAACTATTAAGTGTCTGAGGGGGCATTTGCATTGCTAGAGGAAGTTTCCTTACTGGAAATGTCCTATACCAATGAAATCACACACACAAAAACACATACACACACGTCATATTCATATGTATTAATACATAAACTATACACACACAGAAAAGGTAACTTCATTTATGGCTGTGATATGGGCCAAATGCTTTAAATAGTTATCTATAATTGTTCTAATCTCAAATATAGTTCAGTGAATTGGAAGAAGATTTCAGATTAGAATTCCTAGTATACTAATGGTTTATCAGAAAATAGTCTTCCAGTGAATGAGGCCATTAGTTACTCCATAATTTAGCATCTTAGGAAACTAAAGATGTTTTTCATACTTTAATGCACTCTGTTATTTTATGAAATAAAATAATTGAAATAAGTTAATAAAATACTTAGGATTTATTTTCAAAATCCTTTCCAAGCATAAATAAATTGATGGTACATATCTCTTACCATTGTGTTTGGTATCTGGAATTAGAAAAACTCTGGAAAGTGTTTTAATTTAATAGGCCTTAACTGAAATGTGAAACCTTAAAAAGATTCAAAATGAACTCTCTGTAATTAACTTTGATAATAAAATTTGTGCTGACAAGCTACAATTCTGAAAGAGCTTTCATAAAAAAACACCAATTACTGTTCAACAATTTACTTTTATATATAAACAGTACATTTCTCTTACAACCACTTAAAACCATTTCAGAATATGTGAATTCATTGCAAAGTTATAAACATATTTTCTGTCTGATCCTCTGTATGTACCTTCACCTGAGGACTTCCTATCAGTGCTACTGATACTACTAACTACTTGGAGGAGATACTGTCTCTTTTTTTTTTTCTGTTTGTTTTCACATTAGTCATGTTGTAAAGAAGAATTAAAATCAATGGGAGGAACCACAAGAAGAAATAAAACAAAAAAAAAAGAACAGAGAGTATGCTTCCATCTGCATTCAGACTCCAAAGTTCCTTTTCTGGATATGGATAGTATTTTCCATCATGAGTCTTTTAGAGTTGTCTTGGATCCTTGCATTGCTGAGAAGATCTAAGTCTATCAAAGTCAGTCATCACACAATGTGGCTGTTACTGTGTACAATGTTCTCCTGGTTCTGCTCACTTCACTCAGCATGAGTTCATATAAGTCTTTCCAAATGTTTTTCTAAAGTCTGCCTGTTCATCATTTCTCATAGCACAATAGTATTTCATTACATTCATATACCACATCTTGTTTAGCCATTCCCCAATTGATGGGCATCCCCTATATTTCCAATTCTTGGCCACCACAAAAAGAGTTGCTATAAATATTTTTGTATATGTGGGTTCTTTTCCCATTTTTATGATCACTTTGGGATACAGACTTATAAGTGCTATTGCTGAGTCAAAGGGTATACTCAGTTTTATAGCCCTTTGGGCATAGTTCCAAATTGCTCTCCAGAATGGTTGGATCAGTTAACAACTCCACCAACAATGCATTAATGTTCCTATTTTCCCACATCTTCTCCAACATTTATCATTTTACTCTTTTGTCATGTTAGTCAATCTGATAGGTGTGAAGTAGTACCTCACATTAGACTTGAATATTGGTCTTTCTCACTCTGACCTCCCTAAATTCAACTTAATTAATTAAAGAATATGTAAAATAAACACATCAAAGTCATTAAAAATATGTTTAACCAGAAAAGATAAACCCCACCTGCTTTTAAATGAAATATTTGAATTTCAAACATACAAGTTTCAGTCCTACTTAAACAACTAATGCTTTAAGTCTCAGTCGTAAAACAAACAGGGAACATTTTATATTTGCACATTCTATTAATGTTTCTGTTTTCTGTCCACTTAGTTGGACACAAATGTGACAGAATGGAAAATGCAGTGGACTTAAGCACCATGAGAGAAACAACATAAAGCAGTCATTATAGTCTGATCTAAAGTCAGAGGACTTGGGTTTGAATCCCAAGGTCAGTTATTTACTATATGGACATTGGAGATCAAGTCATTTACCATCTCTCAATATTCGTTTCCTCATATGAAAAATGAAGATGATAATGCTTCCACTACCTACCTCATAGAGTTATTACAAGAATGAAATAAATGTGAAAAGGTTAATTATTACTATTATTATAAAATCACTGTGAACATTACAATAACAGTCCTCTCAAATTGAATCAGAGGCACAATATTATGGAAAGAACATTGCACTAAGAGTTAAAAGACCTGGTGTTTGTACTAGTCATGTGACCCTAGGCAAATAACAGCCTCCAACCTCAATTTCAGGGTGGGAGACAGTGCAAGCTACCCCTCCCTTATTCCTCTTGGGAAGGATTGAAACAGCCCTGACAGCATTCAAAACTGGAAGGGAAGAGAGCATCAAGGGTGGGGTCCCTTCTTTTTAAACATACACTGAATCATCTTTATGCTCAGTGGCCAATGAGGGAACTGTCATGTCATCTTTAAGGGTTAAGTGCTTTAGTGCTGGGCCAGGTACATGTGCTTCAGCTGAAGACCCCCCCCAAAAAAATTAAATTTTTTTTTAAAAATGAGCTTTGCTCCCAGAGATGGGAGATGGAGATCATGTGCAGAACAGCTCTCTCTCAGGACAAAACCAGGTCCGTGCCACTTGCATGATTCTGGAGCAGGTCCCCTCAGTAAAGAAAGGAGAGGTTACAGTGGCTCAGCCTCTAAGGCCCATCAGTGGTTCTTATCTGTTACTTGGATGGAATTTATTAGGCAGTCCTGCTATGAGCAACACACCGTACTAAGGGCTAGGCATACAATCAGAAAATCAATACAGTCTCTGCTCTCAAGGAGCTCACACTTTAATGGGGGAGAGAAGGTTTCAATATCCTTCTGAAAACATTGAGGCTTTGCTTTTTACATCACTTCCATTTCCCTTCCAATTCCTCCCTTTCTTTCCAACAGAATCCTTACACATTAGGTGGGGATAGGTAAACGGGGCTGGAGGTGAGTAAGTAAAACAATCCAATTACAGCCATTATGTTTGAGAGCCTACAGAAAAGTTCTCTGTCCCCCACCTCTCTACCAAAAGGTGAGAAATTAATTTTATTATAAGTTCTCTAGATTGTCTATGATCTGAAAGAGAGCCTGCTCTGGAATCAAGAGAACTTAAATTCAATCCTAACTAACATAAACTTGAGCAAATTACTTCTTCTTCCTTTGCCTTCTTGATGCCTCTTCTGTAAAACAGACCACCTGGCCTCTGAGGTTCCTTTTACTACCAGATCTACGACTCTAATATTATTTTCATTTTCGCAACCATGATGTCCTACTGAATATGGATTCTAGAAGATAAGCTATTAAACTGACTCAAAGTTATGATCTATTTTTACCGTAAAATAGTATTTCAGATTCTAAGCTTATTTAAATAATAATTTATTACAATATCACAAACCTCACAAACCAGAATACTAAATTAAGTTACACATAGTAGCAGTGTGACTCTGGGCAAGTGTAGAAAGCCGAAATACTTGATTCTGGGAGGTCAGTTCTTATGCAGATATCTGGGAGACGGGGTTTTGGCCCAGGCACTTCGAAGCCTGCTCTCTTTGCATCCTCTTTGTCATGCCTTTAAAAAGGCTGATTTTCCAAAGACCTGTTGGCTTTCCCAAGACTTTTTGGTGCCTAGAATCAATGAGCCTGATTTTATCTGAGCTACTTCCAGGATGTGACAGACTATTGTAATGATAAAACTATGATAATACCCCAGGATATGACAAACTAGGCTTATTGATGAGAATACTTGAATCTCTGTCTTTTGGATCTTTAAAAATCTTGTTCAAAATACCCACATGGCCTGGTCATTTCTTATTCACATCTCCGATCATGCTGAGTGCTGGACACTGAGCAGCCCATGACAGGCAAGTCACAACTTCTCACTGCCCCAGACAACTAGAATCCTCATCCAAGAATTCCATATATCAGCAAAATCAAAAGTCTAGTCCTTATGGTTAATTTGTATCAATTATAATCGTTTCTTTATAAAAAGATGCAAAAAACTTTGAGGTACACAAATTTGTTATGTTTAAAATTTATCAAGGCATTTCTAAAAAGACTAAATTAGTATTGCTGTTTAGCTAGTTGCCATTTCTCATCTCTAAATTATTTTTAACTGTCAATTACCAATATAGACTTATCAACTTCCATCATAATCAAAAGACATAATAAACAATTAATTAACTTTTAAGGAAGTAAGGTTTTAGTTATTCAGAATTTCTTAGCTAAAAGTGTAATATTAAATTTTATTCAAAATACATCTTTGATTACAAATTTAAGTATCATTTGTCTAATTTTAGAGAGGCAGAAAAATTAATTTCTTTACTTAACTAAAAAAAACCTCTTCCATAAGCAAAACCAGGAAAATTATATAGAATGACTACAAAAAATGCAAACTGAAGAAAAAAAAGACACTGAATGCTACATAAATATATTGACTAAGAAGCGTGACCCTGGAGAAGAGCTGAGAAAATATATCTCCCTTCCTTCTTTGCCAAGGTAGACTATAGCTATGGAATACTACATACGCTGTCAGACCCTACTGATATGTTGGTTGGTTCTATTGAACTACTTTGGTTCCCTATTACTTTTTTCATTCACTGCTACTCAGGATAGCTCTCTGGAGAGGTGTAGGGGTCAGTATGAGTAAAAGGCACCTTCTTTCTCATGGGAATCTAAGAGCTGCCTCTGGGCCTTTCAGTCCCAAGGCCGCTCTCTGTACTCCTTAGAGATAAGAAGATGCTGAGACCCACAGTGCAGTTGTTGTTCTCAAGGATGTTTCAAAAGAAACCGCTTGCTTGTCGGACAGCTGCTGATATCACTGGTTTGGAGTCTCTTCATTGGCCTACACTCCCGTGCATGAGGCGGTCACGCATGAATCATGCTTACTCTAGAGTAATATAGGAGCTTGCTTGCTTACTGCTGGTGGCCATGTTGGAATAAACTACAAGCTGCACACATTTCTGGTCTCTGGTCTCTTCATTTAATCCCTCTTGAGATGCAACCCAAGGCTGGCCCTTGGGGTCTGCAAGGGAGTGGCCACAACAGAGAGGGGAAAAGAATATATTTGGAAATGAAAGTGACAGACAAAACAGTAAGCACTTAATTAATGTTTACTTCATTGTACATAAAAACAAAAGGCAGCAATAAAATGTTTTTAAAAGAGTTTCAGAGGTAACAGTTAAATTCTTTAAAACAATATGTTGAGAGGTAGTTTGTGAGTTGATAAGTCTCATCATTTATAACAATATGACAATAGAAAATTTATTAAATTCTATTTTTAAATTGTAACACATAAATGAGAAATTTAGGAATGAAAACTGCCACACAGCTCAGTTTTATTTAATGGCCTAAAAAATGACAACAAATTTTTGACTGCAAAATCCTAAAGTAAGCCAATAATGGCAGAGAAAAATAATTTTTTTAGGAGCAGTGTGGAGAAAGCCTGTAAGATCTTTACTTATTAAACTCCTAAGGAAAGTCATTACATGATGCTTAAAAAACATTATGGTCCATAAAAACAATGGAAAAAATGTAACAGGACAATTTGTGCTGCTCATTGGGATACTCAAGTTTACAAACCATGCAAAATGTACACAGAGGCAGCACCCTTCTAAACTTATGTATGTCATCTACCTTCTTACTTTTTAAAACTAGTAAGTGGCTCATTTGTCAGTCTCTGAATTATAAGGATTAGAAATTCTGCCTTAGAAATACAAGAATTCCTCCTAATGGTGACAGGGAGTAAGCACAGGCTACTATTTGCCTTTCAATGCCTTTTCCAGAAATGATTGTGGCAAATGCAAATTAAAACAACTCTGAGGTACCACCTCACACCTATTAGACTGGCTAATATGACAGAAAAGAAAAATGATAAATGTTGGAGGGAATGTGGGAAAACTGGGACACTTAATGTAATGTAAATGGAGCTGTGAAGTGATCCAACTATTCTGGAGAGCAATCTGGAACCATGGCCAAAGAGCTATAAAACGGTGCATACCCTTTGATCCAGCAATACCACTATTAGGTCTGTATCCCAGAGAGATTTTTTTTTTTTAAAGAGGAAAGGACTTATTTGTATGAAAATATTTATAGCAGCTCTCTTTGTGGTGAGAAAGAATTGGAAACTGAGGGGATGCCCATCAATTATAATATTGCCCCCTGAGAATATTTTCCATATTCAAAGATCCTGTATATGGATATCTATCTTAACTGAAGAATATCCTATCCAAAGTCTAAACAACAAAAACAAGAAGAGTGCAATCAAAGGTCCTTCTTACCTCCTGTGTGTGCTCTTTAAACACCTGCAAAGGGCCGGTGGCTTCAGCAGTATCCCAGAGTTGCAGAGACCCATCTCCACTGCATGTGATTAGTACATGTTCGTTGTTCTCACTCCACGTCACATCAAAGAGACCATCATTCCAGTCAAAACTACACCAAGGTAACCAAAACAACCATTTTTTAGTAACAACAAAGGATATTGAAATAATGACTTCAGAATTCTACACTTTATTCTTAATTCTTTCTGGGACATAGGAAGAGCAAATATTTAATTCCAATTTAGACCAATAGTTTTAACTTCCTCACCAAGCTTACTTTTAATAATGGTAAGTATTTATTAGTTGATTCAATGTTTTTCTCTTCTCTATCCTTGCCTATCCTGACTGAAGTATTTTTTTGTTAATGAAAAAGTCTAGAGAAAAACGAAGTAAAACTATTATTTTAATAATTCACAGACTAGATAACTGGCTCCTGAATAATCAAGAGTTGACAATACTAAAAACAATGGAGAAATGGAGAAAATACTGCATATTTTATAGAAAATTCTTAAGTTTTTGACTTTTAAAATTATAAATAAATAAATGATTGCTGTGACTAGTTTTGAAAGAAGCATGACATATCAAAATTTAAAGGCAAAAATAAGTTATACATCATACAACTTTGTGAAATATTTTCTGTATATTGCCAAATAAAACTATTTTATTAAACAAACGCATTCAAAACAAGCCTAATTTTGACCATGGGAAAACACTTAAACTGTGTTCAACCAGCAGTGATAAGAACATTAAATATCTCAGTTTAATCATTTTAGAGCTATATTACCTTCTGAGGTGTCCAATCCCAGCTTCGTTTTGTTGTAGTATAATGAGTGTTCCACAACCTAAAAGAGGGGAGGAGGGAGGGGAAAGGCTGCAATCAAGGTTATGTTTAACACTAATATTACAGCCAGTCTTAGCTGTACTATGAAACTACTAAATTTAACGAGGTTGCATGTAATGAAGTACAATTCATTTTTTATCCCCCCCAGAATCATGATTCAGTCAAATTCTGCCTTTTAAAAGAGAATATTACAGTTAAGGAAATAGTTTTAAACTTTTTTTCAGTTACTGGTACAGTATACAGTTAAGCATATTATAAAAGCTTGACTATTTTAAGTTATCTTTAAAATGTGAGAGGTGGGGCTGCTAGGTGACACAGCAAATAGAGCACTGGCCCTGGAGTCAGGAGGACCTGGGTTCAAATCCGACCCCAGACACTTTATACTTACTAGCCATGTGACCTTGGGCAAGTCACTTAGCCCCAATTGCTCCTCCAAAAAAGCAAAACATTTTAAAAAATAATTAAAATGGGAGAGCGTTTTGTATGTGTTTAATAGTGCTCTCAATTAACAAAAATCTATTTTCTTCTTATGCTCCCCCCAAGAGAATGAAACACTGTTGTAATAACTATAAATAGCTAAGCAGAATGAAGTCCTGAATTGGCCAAGTACAAAAATATGTCTATCACCTCTATATAAAATGTGAGATTTTTAAACAAATTTCAGCCTACTAAATGGATGACCAGATTGTGAGCTTCTTGAGGGCAGGAATTGTCTTTTGCCTCTTTTTATATTCCCAGGGCTTAGTATAGTGTTTAACAGTAAATGCTTAATAAATGTTTATTAATTGGTTGATTAAAAAGTGAATGTTTTCTATGCAAGGCCAGATTAGTTATATATAATTGGTTAATAGGAATTATAATTCTGAAAATGATAAATCTTTTCAAATATAAAGTTTCCTCATAATTTAAATATATATAGCATTCTTTGCCATAGGAGAAATTCTATTGAGGGAAAGAAGGCATCCTGCAATGAAGCTGGTATACTGGCTTGTTCTGCTAGTTCTGGTCCAAGTCAGCTAGTTCACCCGGTTAAAACATGCTGGCAATAAAACTAAAAGTCTTATAGTCATGGTAGGACACAAACTTCTTGAGGGCAAGGATGGTTTCAATTTTGTTCTCATATCCCCAGTGCCTAGCTTGGGTATCTTGTACAAAATGAGTTTCTTGGCGCTGATAAGAATGACTATTCGTGCTCCTGCGGCCACAAACTAGAACTTGAATTCCCAGACAAATATCCTATAAATCCGTGAGGTTGACCATAAGTGGAGCAAAGGCAAAAGAACAGAAAGACTTTGGTAGATCTATCACCCCTTCTAATAAACAAAGACACACCAGTTGCTGGGTCAGTAGTATCATGTTTATGCAAGAAAAGCAGCATTTCATTCTAAATAGCATGTAGGAAACAGGAAGTTTGATCACCAGGAAGGATCAATTTTTTGGTTCAGTTTCTTTTAGAGTATATTGATGAGGCCCAACAGATAACAGGCAAATTACTATAGATTACTTTTGGGGTTTCCCACCCCTCAATCAAAAGAAGCTTTGCTTCTGCAACCACCAGGCACACTGGGGAGTATGAGAGAAGGGTATTCCTAAAAGTTTAAGAGAAGATAAAATGATTGTTCCCAAGCCCATAAGTACCCATGTGGGCTAGAAAAATAAAATGTATTTATTTGTATGGGCAGCTAGATGGAAGACCTGAGTTCAAATCTGACCTCAAATACTTGCTAGCTGTGTGACCCTGGGCAAGTCACTTAACCTATCTGCTTCAGTTTCCTCTTCTGTACAACAGGGATAATATCACCTATGTCCCAGGATTGTTTTGAGGATCAAATATAGTAATTTAATAACTGTTACTATACACAAGGGTTATATATAATTCTTTCTGTGTGTATACATATATATATTTAAAACTGTATATATAATTATATATGTTACATTACCTTCTAAGTGTCAACCCCAGCTTGGCACACAGTGTTTTATAAAGTTAGCTATTATTATTATTTTTCAAATCACATTACATATATTATTTAACTTGTTGATTACAACTCTGAAGTTGACAGAGCAAACTATCATACTCATTTCACTGAAACCCAGAAGGAAGAAAGCAGCTTGTCCAAATTTTTAATTCAGTTAGGTGAAGAGCCAAGATCAAAATCAAAACTCTAACTCAATATTTATTAAGTATCTACCATGTGTAAGGCATGATTCCAAGCACCAAAAGAAATTTTTTAAATGATTTAAGTAATTTAAAATCTAATGGGGGATGGGGGTGGGAATCTAATAAGGGGTGCTACACAAGTAATTCTAATTCGAAATAAAATTCTAAGCATGTTAGAAAAAAACACAAAGCACTTTGACAATTTGGAGAAGCGGTGGAAGCACTGCAGATTTGGGGGAGGCGGGGAACCCCGCACAGAAAGCTCAGGGCCATAGAATCTGCAGCACAATCTGTCAAAGAGGGTTGAGGCTGCTGGAGGGGTGTGAAGTGAGGAAGAGACGCTAAGAGGAGGCTGTGAAACTTCCTGAATTCCAAGGATAGCATTGTGTTCACTGGGAAGCCCCCGGAAGACAGCTGCATATCAAGAGGATTAGAGTGGATTACAGGAGTAGGGAAACTAGAGGCACCGACAGCAGATAAAGTGCTGTTGCATCCGTGACAGATGGAGGGCAGGGAGCCTGAATGAGGATGGAGACAGGAGGAAAAGGAAGAATCAATGGGAAATACATCCCAGAAACAGAATTTAAAGTGGTGATTGATGGGAGGAGGGTAATGAGGAAGGGGATAAGATCCCAAGATTTAAGGCTGTAGGATCAGAGTGGTGCAGTTAACTAGGGTGGGTAGGTTTTGGGGAGAAAGATGAATCTTGTTTTTGTCATAATACTAGTTATTGACATTTATATAGACAGGTTTAAAGCACTGTCCTCACAATAATTTGTATAGGCGATACAAGAATTATCCCCATTTCACAGAAGAAGAACTTGAACCTCAAAGAGGTCAAGTGACCAGCCCAGGGTCTCACGCCTAGATTTAGGGACACAAGGCCTCCTAGGACTCTGCCCTCCAAAAGTGCACAAAGACGGACAGCCCGCAAAGGGTCCCCATTCAAGTCATGCCGCACCCCCCCGCCGGGATCCGCCCCTCGAGCGCCCCCCAGCGGACAGCGGAGAGGAGCGGGCCCTCACCCGCGATCCCGTAGTGCTGGGAGGCGGCGCATGCCAGGCGCCCAGGCAAGTAAGGAGAGAACTCCACCGCGTACCCATGGCGACCCGGGGTCCGCAGCGTCTGCGCGCCCCTGCCGTGCGCCGCGCTCATCTCCCACCCAACCGCCCTCCCGCCCCCTGCCCCCTCGCCTTCCTCCCCCTTTCCCGAAGGAGCCGCGGCGGCGGCGGCTCCAGTTCCGGAGAAAGGCGGAAGCGGTCCCGGTTGACAGGACCTCGCGGGAGAGCTTCTGGAAGTAAGAGAGCGGAAATGAGCGCGTTCTGGGAGCCTGCATTCTAGGCTCGGATTGGTCCGGAGAGAGAAGTACGGAAGCCTCTAGTGACCAGGCGAGCCAGAGGCGGCGCACGCTGCTCTTGAGTCTCCACCTGGTCCTTAAAGGAGCCGTGTGCTGTTTATGAGAGCTGTTTGGCATTGTTGCAATTACTGCCTTTTGGTTGCATTATTTCTATTAAGTCAGCAAACTTTTGTTAAGAACATATTATGTTCCAGGCACGTAGTACATATATTGTACGGATTACATTCTCTATTATTGAGCAATATATATGTACAGATTATACATACATACATATATACATACACACACATACACCCAGCTGTATGGGATGAATGAAAACTCAATTTGGGGTTAACTTTCCCTTCCCCCCCTCCATTGCTTCTGTCAATCACTTTTATCTTCTTTTGTCTGTTTTTCCGACTTGGTGGGATACCTCCCCACACACACCTTTTCTTGCTGTCCCATTTGGGGAAAAATTTGGTGAAGTATACCTCCACCAATGAGAGAGGAGACAGTCAGTAAGGGGGTTGACTAAGATAAGTTATAAATTCTTGCACTGTCTTTTGTAACAGGCCTCTTCTCTGTGATGAGTCTTGGGGAAGACCACTCTTTTCTCCTGGGGAAGAGAATAAACTCCTGTTCTTATCCTAAGAGATCTCTGTGTTTATTTTTTCACTAAATTAAGGTTGAAGAGTATTTTTCATCCCAAACACAGCCAATAAGAGAGACAGAAAATTTTAGAGCTGGAATAGTTTCCTCCCCATTTTAGAGATGTAACCCAGAGTGAGTCTTCTAAGGGCTCACAAAATAGTTTGTGGTAGATGGAGGACTCAAACCTAATGATCTTCCATTAATTGTAGTGCTCTCCTCTTTCTGCATAAATTCAATTCAGTAAACATCTACTAATCGCCTACTATGTGTCGGGCACCGAGCTAACTCCTGCTAATAGGAAAGGAGGCAAAAGACTGCAATTACAGTCTAATGGGGAAGACAACATGCAAATGGATACATACAAAGCAAGCTATAGAGGGGACAAACAATAAATAATTAACTGGGGGAAGGCACTGGAATTAGGAAGGACTTACTGTAGAAATGAGCTTTTAGTTGGTGTTTAAAGGAAGCTAGAGAGGTCTATAGGTGGAGCAGAGCATTCCAAGAGTGAGGGGACTGCCCAAGAGAAAGCCAGTGCATTTATCATTTTAATTTTTGCTCATCAGATTCTGTAGCAGAGAAGTCACCTGATAAATTAATTGGGCCCATTTGGACAGGCTATTTGTGCTTTTGTAAATTTTTCCAGTAACTGCACAATGACTCTAGAGCAAAATCTCAAGCAGAGTCATATGAAATTCTTTACCCAGGAAGTTTATAATAAATCTCCAACCACCACTTTTCCTGTACACTCCCCCTCCCCCAACAAAAATACAACCCTCCATTTAAAAAAAAAAATTCTAAGTTTGCTTTTAATTGGAAAGTTTGGGACTGCCACCTCATCTCTTCCCTCCTCTCCACCTTATTCCACACTTCCACTCCCTAGCCACAATGTATCACTGTCTAGTCTCAGAAGTGATTGCTACCATTCCAAAGCCACCAGGTCTCCATTTGCCATCTGGCTGGATTCTAGAGGAGCTGAAGTGAGAGATGACCCTGTTAAAGAGTGTAACTATTACTTTTTTTACTTATTAGATTACTTAATAGATTAATAGAATTAATTAATAGAATATTACTTAATAGATACTATATCTATTACTACGACTACTTACTATTACTTTAAGCTCCTACTTTCACTTGAAATACAAGAACCAAACTGGAGAAAAGAAAAAAAACACTCCTCTTTACCTCACTTTTTCAGAACTCCTCAGCTCAAGTGCCTTCTCCTTCAAAAGGCCTTTCCTAATTCCCTCAATTGTTTATTCCGTGTATCACACATTCAAATAGAAAGCAGTTGGTGGCCTCTGTGTGATTATATTGTTATGGAAGAAATATCACCTCTCTGAGTTCAAAAATAGCTAACTGTAGCCAAATATAGATTCACCACCATGCAGAAATTATAGAGGTAAAAACCTAGGTTTTATTATTATGCTCAAGCATAGGTTCAGGCCTCAGAGTAAAACTGAACAATCATGAAAATTCTGATAAGGCTTCTTATAGAAAAAATTATTTCAGAATGACAGAAATAATTTTTTTTTACATATTACAATCTTGTATATTCCTCTTAATCCATAAAAGTTAAAGAAAATATAGATCCATAAGCCCATACTTCCTTCAGAGTCAAAAAGGTGGAACAAACTTAAACAGTCATGCTCTCATACATTTCCTAAGGAAACAAATGTCATCATACAGATTCTATAGGTTAATTAAGTCAGGTTACAGATTAAACTATATTTAGAGCATTCACAAATAGCCTGATCAAGAAGAAAGATTTATAAGAAGTCAGGGACAGTTGAGATTCTTCCTCTTCTTCTTAACTAAGGAATGTTTAAAGCTCTTAAGTACATTTACACAACCCATGAGACAGGTTTTGGTTAAATGAAATTAATATTAACCAAAAAATGCAGGAGGAATAAAAGGAAGTAAAAAATTTCAATAACAATACATACACATATTTGTATGACCCCATTTGGGATTTTCTTGGCAAAGACATTAGAGTGGTTTGCCCTTCTTTCTCTGGCTCATTTGACAGATGAGAAAACTGAGGATGACAGAAGTTGTGTGACTTGCCCAGGGTCATCCAGATAATGAGTATCCAAGTTCACATTTGAGCTCAAGATTTCCAAACTCTAGGCCCAACAACTGGAGGTTTGTGTAAAGCCAAGCAGGAGCAGCTTTCCAGAGGACTGCTGCTGTGAACAGCTTCAAGGTTCTAATTACACAGTATAATGAACTCTCTATTTATTGAGTAACAAACTAAGACAAAACATTCACAGAAATCAAGGTACAGTATTCACAATGTTATAACTTCATAACTTATCACAAAAGTCGCCACATAGTTTTTACCAAAGTGGTCACAGAGTTTTAAGCAAAAGATAACATTCATTTAGTAACACAATCATTTAGTAAGTCCTTAATTCAATCACAAAGTACAAAGGTCAAAGTTCTCCACCCCTAGTTCACATTGTCTTAATCTTTTCAATCGAAAAGTCTTCTTTTTTCTTAATTGTAGAAATCCTTAACTCAGTCATCTAAAGGTCATGTAAAGGTAAAAGTTCTCCATCCCTAGGCCACAGTGAATCATGATCTTCTCAGTTTGCATTAAATACCCAAGGAGAGGTCTTTTCATCTTGACTCGAGGCAGGCTGTCAGCTTCCGTGGTTCCTCTTCCATGGTGTCTAGTCCACCTCAAGTCCTTTACGGTTTCTATTCCTGTCAAGACAAAGCTTAATAAAGCCACAATAACATTTACACACATTGCTGACATCTTCATCCATTCACTTTCTGCCTGTGAAATCAATATAGACCCAACAAGAAGGTCTGAGGAATCAACACAAATCATCGGTATAGTCCCAGGACCTCTGAAAATATCAGCAAGACCCTCCTCCAGGATCTCTGTAAACATACAACAAGAAAATCCTCTTTTAGGGCTTCTGAACCAGCAGCAAGGTCCCAGGGCTTCTGTAACAGCAGCACTGTCCTCTATCAACAGAGGAATCTGACAAAGTCACATCAAAACAGACAAAGTACTGGCATCACAGCCATGCCTCCTCCCAGTTCTCCTTTCTTCTCAGTTCTCAATTCAGTTCTCAGTTCTCAGTTTTCAATTCTGTTCTCAATTCTTCTCTCTCTCCAGCAGTAGCAGCTCAGCCTCCATGCTTCATGTTCCCAGCAATTATGGCCTTCCTCAGTTTGGGCTTTCTCTTATATATGGTAGTAGCTCCTCCCTGTTCTGCCCCTTCCTGTTAAAACAACAAGTTCATCCCACTGTGGGATTCACAAGTTTTGGATCTTAATACTTGACACAATCATGAACTTGAAATAAGGTGTTAAGTACCTGTTTACATGCCAATACAAGGGGCATGGAAGATCTTCAAATTCCATTACTATTACAGTTTGCAAGGTCTAAAATACAGCCACATTAAAATGGAAAGGAGATCTTCATTTGTGAAATAGATATTCCCCACCTTAGAAACCATCTGTAATTAAATAGCTCAATTGCAAATGAAAAGGCCAACAAGACAATGACCCTGCCCCAAAGACAGAGACTACATTTATACTCTTGTCCCTAACCATTCATCTGCATACGATCAAAAAAGTAGTATGGAAAGTATATCAGAGTAAATAGGGATTGTAAGCCACATAGATCGGTAGAGTTGTTGTTGGACCTTTGGTCTCAAAGAGGACCTTAACTTGTGAGAGGATTAGATTTAAGTGGGGCAAAGCTGCACAAAGACTCATTCTCCCCTCCAGAGTTCTGATGGCAAAACAAAGATCAAGATGGCTGGCAATCACCCAGCATTCAGTGGGTGACCTTGGCCTTTTTAAATTGAGGTCTTAGTTTGTCAGAAGCCATGACCATTCAATGACTAATGTCTAGGTAAGAACTGAGACAAAAGATGGTTCAATTTACTATCTGAAAGATATAAATCTGGGAGGGGAAGACCCTCAGAACACTGGCCAGAACACTCCTAAACCATCAGAACATAAATAGGGAGCCACAGAGTATTGGGTTGGGGCTATTACTGGATGTTCAATGAAAGCCGGAGTGATTGGGGCTGAAAGGTATAGTCAAGTAGCCACATTTAAAACACAATGGGATTTTTTAAAAGTCTATTTTTTCAGAGCTATATTTCAAGAAATTAAAATGAAAAATAGAATGAAGGTATAAGCAATACCACAAAAAGTGTACTCAAACCATAGAGGTTGGGCCTCTAACTAAAACTCTAGAAGAAACCACAGAAAGTTAAGGAAACAGTTACTATTCCTTTAAACTTTTTTTTTCTAACCATACTAAAGCTCTGAATAGAATGCCTAAGTAGAGGAAGATGCTTTTGAACCTGAAAGGTCTGGAAAGCCAAAAAGTCTAGGCTTCTCCTTACCCCTGCCTGGAAAAGTCAGACCTCTAGAGCTGAGGGTCATTGTTATTGTTCAGTTGTTTTCTGTTGTGTGACTCTTCTTGGCCCCATTTGAGGTTTTCTTGGCTTTAAGGAAGTCAAAGAGAGGATTCTGCCAATCTTCGGCTGTGCCCCTCCTAGCTTTGAGAGGCTCCTTAGTATTCCAGCTGAAGAGCTTAACGCCACCTAGTAGTCAACTGGTGACTGAAAGTAGAATAATCCTGCAGCTTTCCATAGAAGAGCAAGCTAAAGGGGTTCAGTTACCCTCCTACTGCTGTACCCTGAGGAAAGCCAATCCAGCAGCACAGTGACTTTCCTGATCCAGTCTCACATTAACATTCAGGCCCTGACTGACCCAACCCAGAAGCAGCCAAGATCAGAAATCTTCCCATCTAACAGTGGCCAAGCTAGAAGTGAGAAGTCAGAGAAGTAGATTTCTTGTAACCTTTTGGATCCAGCTCAGCAGTCCTTGGGACACCATGTCCTACAAAGACACCAGACCAACTGAAATACTTGTCCAGTGGAAATACTGTACCCTGTGAGGAGCTGGTCAAGCTGAACAGCAGAGAAACTTGTGGAACACTGACCAGTTTTGTGAAAACTTTCTGGAGAAAGAAAGTACATTAAGACCTTGCATTTCTGGAGTGTTGAGATGTCTTGGCCACATGTGTTCACTATATGTATGGTTCATTACCATTATAAGTTAAGATTATGTCTACTCTTCCCCCCACAAACTATGAGTTTATGAGATAGTGAGGACCTCCTACCCCTGGGTTGGGGTATTGCTTTGTAATTACTATGCTTGCTATATGAATTGAGTAAATGTCCTTGCCCCTAAACTGAGTCGACTCCCTGAATTTTATCAAAAAATTTTTTCACCTAAAGATCTGCCTTCTTACCCTCATATACCCCTCATTGAAAGAAAAATAAACAAACAAAATTTTCATTTCAAATATATATAGTTCTGTAAAATAAATTCTCTAATTAGCCATACCCCCCCCCAAAAAAAAAGGAAAGGAAGAAAGAGAAAATATGTTTCAACTTGTCCTCTAAATCCATCACTTTATCAGGGGGTAGGTGACATGTTTTGTCATGAGTCCTCTGGCATTGTAGTTGGTCATTGTCTTAATCAGAGTTCCTTGATTTTTCAAAGTTGTCTTTATCATATTGCTGTTAATGTATAAATTGTTCTCTTGGTTCTACTCACTTCACTATGCATCAGTTCATACAAGTCTTCTCAGGTTTCTCTGAAACCATTCTCTTCATCATTTCTAGCAGTGCAATAGTATTCTATCATATTAGTATACCATAACTTGTTCTGTCATTCCTCAATTAATAGACACCCCTCAGTTTCCAATTATTTGCCACTAAAAAAGAGCTGCCATAAATATTTTTGTACATATGAATCCTTTTCTTCTTTTATTGATCTTTTTGAAGTGTAAACTCTCCTAGATAATTGCTAAGGGGAAGAACACTAGTGGGAGCTAGAGGTAGGAAGATAGCCATCCATAGGGTTACCCTTAAATCCTTGAAGGATCAGTAATCCCTTTGGGGACTTAGTCTGCCTTGCCACTGCAAATTGGAGGAGTGAGCCTGGAGAGGGTGTTATAGAAGCATGGTGGATGTAGATAGGTTATAGTATCAAGCACAATGCCTAACACATAGTAGGTGCTTAATAAATTCTTGTTGATTGATTGTAACATGTTACCAAAGATTACTTTTGTTATTGTCGTTTGTCCTTCCTTCTTGAAGAGGAACAATGATGTCAGGAAGGTGATGTCTTGACTTGCAAGTGAATTAGATTTAAGTGAGGCAGAGCTGTGCAAAATCACCAGCCTCACTCTCTCATCCAGAGCCATCTGTAATTATACAAAAAGTAGAAAGTATATAGCTAGCTAGTGATATATATGTCTGTGTGTATATATGTTTGTATGCATATATACAGATACACACATTTTATATGTATACACATATATATGTGTGTATGTATATGTACATGTATATGTGTGTGGAGAAAGAGAGAGAGAAAGAGAGAGAGAGAGAGAGAGAGAAAGAGAGAGAGCTGGAGTCAGGAAGACCTAAGTTTAAATCCGATCTTTGACACTTACTACCTGTGTGACCCTAAGAAAGTCACTTAACCTCTCTGTGCCTCAGTTCCCTCATTTGTTAAATGGGGATAATAATACCACTTACCTCCCAGAGTTGTCCTGAGGATAAAATGAATTAAAATTTTTGAAGTGCTTTGCAAACCTCAAAGCTCTATACAAATTCTAGTTGTCATTATTATCATTAAATCATCAACGACATGTTCTTCTGTACTTTCTCCCTGAGTCATGGCTATTGACGACCCACCTCTCACAGTTGTATGATAGGAGGAAAAATGTCACACTTGCACCATTCTCGTCTAGTTTACAGTCATGTGTGTAATGGGTTGTGTGAATGTGAATCTTCAAAAGTTTTCACTCTCGTATTTTAGTCACTGTATTTTCAGAGAAAGAATGTCTCACACGCACCTGGACCAACAGTCCTTTCGAGGGTTACAGTCTGGGCATTTTGCAGACTTGGGGAAGTCTGTATTATTTTAGTATCTGTATTATTATCAATGCTTAAAAGCAATGAACAAGATTTCTGAAACTCATTACAACAGAGAGAAAACAGAAACCAACAGAGTCATGCATGCCTGTTTGCACTTGCAAATGAAAAGAAGCTAGTAAAACTGATCTCAGAACTCTCAATGTTGGCAGTAATCATTAGTTATGAAATGCCACGGGGTAGGGGGATGGGGAAAGGTACCAAGTATGACTCGTTTATATGATATTAAATTTTGCTCCGTGATTAACATATTCATCATAATGTGATTAACAGTAAGTTGGGTGCATGTAATTTTTTTTAATGTTGAAACAATGACAGTTAATGTTCTTAAAGTGAATTGAGAAGTTTCAGAATGACAAAAATACAGTCTTCTGTTGCTGGTTGATTTTATGATGTCAGATTTGTCTATTGTTCCCTACATTCTTTCTGAGCAAAATCTTTTAAGAAGCTGAAAACGACCTTAGATTTCCTCCTACTCCCCACCTCACCCCCACGCATTTCCCTCAGATTTCTTCTGACGGATCCTTTTGTTTTCTTCTCCCACTGCCATTTCTGAATGTTCTTTAATGATGCTCCCCTACGCAAAAGTCTCCACCTTACCACCCTTCCTGAAGACTCCTCCTCCTCCTCATTCTGCCTCAAAGTTTAATTCTCTCCTGAACTTTATAATTGCTTCCTAATCATCGGTGTTTGCTTAAAGGAATGTGATGTCAGAAATGGACATATACACATAACGGCGTGCACAAAATACATGTCTTTCCCATGTTTTTCCTATTTTCCTGTCTTGGTAGAGATTTTATCTTTTATTGAAGCAAATTTGACCTATTCTAGGGCAAATTTATTGTCGCTGAAAATGACTATTGAAAATGTATTCAAGCTAAAACCACCAGGTGGTAGCCAAGTGCCACTCAAAAACTGAAATTTCACTTTTTAAAGACAACAGAATACTATTTCTTCCCAGTCTTTATGAGTTGATTTTAGGGAACTTGGTAACACCCATGCTTCTTTGTACAACGAGAATGTTCCTCTTTGGCATTATTTCCCATGGAAAAACAAAAATAGCAGAACTGGGGGGCGAGGGCGGGGAAAACGAGTTTGTTTACATTTCTAGGAAGCAGCTTGGTAGAATATCTAGAGGACTCCAAAAAGACCCGGATTCAAATCCCACTTACTAGTTGTGTGATCTTGAGCAAGTCACTTAACTTCTCATAGTCTGTTTGCTTTTCTGTAAAATGAGGATAACGGCAGCACTTACCTCAAAGGATTGTTGTGGGAATCAAATGCAATAATACTTAGCACTTGGCATGTCTTAAAGCACTATATAAAGGTGCGCTCCCATTTATTATTATTATTATTATTATTATTATTATTATTATTATTATCTCATTAATTTTTTAGATACTGTGTGATTTTAAGACCTCTTCTTTCAGAGTTCCTTTCCTTTAATCTGAAATCTCTACTCTAAAAAATAATTGTAATACCAACAATTTGCTGTCTTTCCCCATTCTTTCAGTTGTTATAATCTGATCAGATATAAACAGTGGACCACAGGCTTGCTCTGAGGTAAATCTAAGTCTGTATCATCTCTAACTCAACTTCTACTCATGTTTTTTCTACTTTTCTTCATATTCAGTGTGTTTAAGAGGCCTCCTTGATTCCAAGTACAAGACACTGCATCCTCTGCTCCCAATCTTTTCTTTCACTGCCGACCATGCCTGGAATGCTTTCCCTCTTCCATTCTGCCTGGTGACCTCCCTAGCTTCCTTGAAGTCCCAACTAAAATCCCTTCTTTTACTGGAAGCTTTCGCCAACCCCTCTTCATTCTAGGGCCTTTCCTCTGTTAATTACTTCTTACTATATATATTTATATTTATATATATATTTATTTATATACATAAATAAAATTATTAATATATATACATACATACATACATATATAAATACCTATATGTGTGTATATATACACTCATATATATATATATATATATATATGGCTTGTTCTGTATATTTTCATGTGCATATGGGGCAGCAAGCACCCTAGCATACCCAGGATGGCCTGATAGCACAGGTTCTTTGATCTGCTTTTAAAGGGGTCAACAATCTTACTTTAATTAAACATATATATCATTCACTTAGTTCAGGGGAAAAGTCAGCACCCTCAACTTTAGAGAAAACATAAACAGAGAATATATAAGCAGAGACATAAATACCAACAGACAGGGCTCTCACTGCCTGAATCAACTCTACACTTTACATTCATCCCTGAATCAAGAGAGCCTTTCTATCTGAGCAGTTGGGGAGCTCTGAACATACAACCACTCAGAATCTCAACCAGGTAATCACAAGATCCTTCTCATAAGCCCACAGCAGTTCTCAACCTGTGGGTTATGTTCAATTTGTAACAATGAAAATACATCCTGCATATCAGATATTTACATTATGATTCATAACAGTAGCAAAATTACAGTTATGAAGTGGCAATGAAAATAATTTTATGGTTGGGGGTCACCACAACATGAGGACCTGTATTAAAGGGTCACGGCATTAGGAAGGTTGAGAACCACTGTCATAAAGGAACCACCAAAGCAAAATACCAACTCAGAGTATTTATGCACTTCTCAGAGCCAGAAGACATCACAACCTTCATGACTCAGTGCCTAATTAGAAATTAGCAAAAGATGTGAAAGCCTTCCTACAAGCAAGCTTCCCTTAATGGGCTCCACTGTGAGGTCTATGAATGAGCAGGGAAGATTTTAAATCCCATTAACATCACAGCACGTCATGTTGTCTCCTCTAATTAGATTATAAGTTCCTTGAGGACAGAGACAGTCTTTTGCCTCTTTTTATATCCCCAGCATTTAGTACAGTGCCAGGCACATAGTAGGTACTTAATAAAAGTCTTTTGATTGATTGGTTGAAGTGAGGACCTCTTTTAATTTTTAAAAAATTGGAGGGTTAAGATGACCAGACTGTGATATCATTGCTGTAGGAAATACCCAATAAGGAAAATTCTCTCTAATATTGCAGGTTAGTTGCAACTGCTCTGCAATTTATAGTCCTAGAGAATTACCCGTGGCACTTAGAGGTTAAGTGATTTACCCAGGGTCATATGGTCATATGTGTCAGAGGTAAAACTTTGTAAATGTGGAAGTTCTACTCCCCCTCCTCAGTTAATGTGACCGTAAAAAGCCCTAAGACCTCAGTTGAATCAATCCAATCAATCAACAATGCAAACTTCATGTTAAAGAATTTTCCTACAACCCTACTAAAATGTACAAGTTATAGATCAGTTTGAAAGGGTTATAGGATTCTGTCCATTGGATGAAGGCAAATGATAGCCCATGAGAAATATCTTCTGATATGTTAAAAAGAATCAGATCTATATATAAAAATAGGGGCCAGGTATCAAAAATGGCAGCTATTTCAGCAATAGCCAGTACAATAGCGAATTAGTCTAATGTGGTCATGGAGGAATCTAAATTCTGGATCTGGAGATTCCAGAGTTGGAGCCAGACTGCTAAGAGGGAATCACTGTTAAGGAGAAGAGAAAGTTTCTCTTCTCCCTCTCCCTCTCTCTCTCAGCCCTCCAGTCCCATCAGTCAGTCTGTTGTCTAGGCTTTTGTTTTCCCCTGTCACAGCGTTGAGATAGTTCAGTGATTCTTGATTTTTTTTCTCTTCCATGTGTAATGCAGGTCATTTGTTTTTGCTATGAAATATCTTACTTTTTTCTATTTTTCAGACTTTTGGAATTTATTTTAATATTTCTTGTTGCCTTATGGAATCATTGGTTTCTATTTGGTCCGTTATAATTTTCAGGAAATTTGTTGATCAGGCAGGCAGTGTTCTACACCTCTTGTGCTAAACTGTTACTTCGCTTTCTAGTTCTTTCTTCCATAGTATCATTTCTTTTCCAGTTTTTCCCTCAAGTGCTCTCATTCCATTTATAAAAAAATCTTGGCTCTTTAAACACACATACACACACGCGCACACACACACACATGCATGCACACATGCACACACATGCACGCACATACACACCCCCACCCCCATTTCATCTTTTCCAGGAATTCCAGCCAAGTTTGTGCCCAAGCTGTGTTTCCCTTTGAGGCTTTGGTTATACATGTTTTGGAGCCATTGTCTTCTTCTGGGTTTGTGTCTTGACCTTTCCTGCCACCATATAAGCTCCTGATGGGGTTCTTTTATTGCTTACTCATCCCTCTTGCCTACTTCCTGATTTCAGACTGGATGTCAGGCTGAGCTCTGCTGTGCTTCTGGAGAAAAGATCTGGGCTGGTCCTGTTACTGCTTTCTTGGGGTATGGAATATTGTGTTATTCTAGGATCTCAAGCATAGAATGGTGACCTGCAAGTTTTTGATGCTCCCAATGTGATCTGATTGTGGGCAAAGCCTACAGGACTTAGCTTCTGTCAGCTAGCTGGAAAGCTGTTGGTTCAGAGTGACAGAATTATAAATTCCTTTTTGCTCCGGGATTCCTGCCCTAGTTATTCCTCTGCAGGATAGGCTAGATGCTAGATTTGAAACCCCACTCTACTCCTAGTATCAGAGCCATACCATTGCTTCCTGCTTCTGAATTTCCTTATTTTCTCAATAAACCTCCCAGGGCTACACAGGAATGCGGCATTTCATGTGCAGATTCCCTTCTCAGTCCACCTGGAAACTGTCATCCAGAACTGAGGTAGTGGGTGACAAAGTTGCCAGTTGGCACTTGCCCCTGTTATAGTTTTATAATATGGATCTGGGACTTCTTCTTGCCCTGGTTCATACCTTCTCCCTGGGCACTGGAATGATCCTCCAGTTCTAACTTGTCTCCAGTGCCCACAGCCTCTCAATTTTTTTTTTTTTTATTTTTGCCAAGTTGGGCTGGACAAATGGCTCACAGTAACTTTTTCTCAATTTCGTTATAAGGATTTGATCTGGTGAATTTTCCAGATTGATTTGGAGGACTTTTGAGAGGGAAGCTTGGCAATATTGCTTCCTACAACTTTGCTGTCTTGGTTCTACCTCTAGCTAGGAAGATAAAGAAAGGCTTCATGTAAGGGGGAGAATTTTTGCTGAGAAAGAAAAGTTAGGATTCTAAGAGATAGTATTGAGGAGGGAGTATATTCCAGTCATGAGGAAATGCTGTGTGTGAGAAATTCCAAAAAAGCCATTTTAGCTGGACCATAGACTATGTGAGATTGAGTAATACATAATAAGCTTGGAAAAATAGGTTGAAATGAGGTTGTAAAGGTTTTCTAATGCTAAAGGAAGGAGCTAACTTTTGAGGATAGAGTGACTATGAAGCCACTGGAGTTCATTGAGCAGGTGAGTAATATGGTTAGACCCATACTTTAGAATGTCACTCTGGCAGCTGACAATACAGGGTTAGATACATAGCTCACACAAATTTAGTGTTTATTCAAAGTAAATGTCATTTTTGGTTGGATGATTATGTAGTATCCCCTCTAGGCCACCTTCCTAACTGACACTCATATGTTGGATCTCTCAAAGGATGACTGTCCTAGGTACAAGGTACTTTGTTGATCTGTGCTAATAAAACTGCAGCTCATGAGTCCCCACCAATGTGTTTTCCTTTTAATAGTTAGCCAGTTGCCACAATTAGCTCAAAAGGTATTTATTGAAATGCTTAAACAGTAGTAACAAAACATTCTCCACATAAACCTGGGGTGCACCCACAAATATGTACATCATCAATGAGATATGTGGATACACAAAAAAGACTTGTAGAAGAGAGATTCACATATAAAGAATATGTGTAGCTAAATCAACTTGTACTTCCATCACTTCAGGACCCCAGTAATTTTTCTTTTCTTAAGCCAGTCCACTGGGCTTGGTCTTTTTGCAATTCAACATGATTCCTCACCTTTCCTCTCTGGACCTACTGTCTGCTGGACACAATATCTTTTACTGGGTAGATTGCTATGCTACAAGATGCCATGCCTGTGTTGGAGGGAGGACAGCTATATCCCTTCCCTCCACCTATTGCCCTCTGGAAGAGGCACAGTGAAAAAGGTAGTCATTCTTTCCTAAGAGTTGAGTTTTTCTTGCATAGCTGGCTCTTTTCCCGAGTACCAGAGATTATTTTTTTGACTGGCTAACTCTTTGGAGGGCTTACTCATGTTAGTATGGCAGATCCTTTAGCTAGTCAAGAGCTAGCTATCCTATAATTACATAAAGTTGATTTGTGAATGTCTTCCCATGTCCTAAAGGAGTGAAGGAGGGTGGACACATCTTCGGAGTTTCTTTATACATGTCTTAATGTTAGATATAGTCAAAATATGATGTCTGAAAGAGTTAAGTTCCAAAATTTAGAAAAAACATTAGTAAAGTATCTTTCATTATTTTTATTCTGACATAAAGGAAAGACACACTGAAAATGGTATATTAAACTGGGCAGGCTCTAATATCCTGAACCCTTTATATATAAGTTAGTTTCCACTTAGTTTTTTCTTCACAAAATCCTGGGCAGTTGGCCTGTAAGTAATGTGAGGGATTAGAGAATTTAGCCCTAGAAAAAGAAGAACTCATTGAATTACAAAATCTAAGAGTTAGAAAGGACCTCAGAGGCCTCAGAGGCTATTTTGTCCAATGATGCACGAATAAGAATTACCTCTGACATGTGTCCTAAAAGTATTCATCTAGCCTTTGCTCCACCACCTCAGTAAAGAGTAATCCACTACCCCAGAAACAACCTATTCCCATTTTGTTTCAGTTGTGAGAATGTTTTTCCTCAATCAAGCCTAAATTTGCTTCTCTGTACCTTCTACCCATTGCTTTCTTCTGGAGTCAAGTCAGTCAGTCAAGGAGCATTTATTAAATACCTACTATGTGCTAGGCCCTGTGCTAAACACTGGGAATATAAAGGCAAAATTAGTCCCTCCTCTTCAGCAACTCACAGTCTAATTGGAGAGATAACGTGCAAACAACTATACAGAAATAGTATAGATAAATATATAGATATACACACATATATCCATATATACACACATGTATATATACATGTGTATATGTGATATATGTATATAAAAAGATATACATATTTCACATATACACATGTATACATACATGTGTGTGATATGATATGTATGTATGTATATCTATATTATATATATATGTGTGTATATATATATATATATATATATATATATATATATATATATACGATAAGTGGGATTTAATTAACAGGGAAGGCACTAGCATTAAGGGAGTTCAGGAAAGGCTTCTTGTAGGAGGTGGGATTTTAGCTGAGCCTTGAAGGAAGCAATGAGAAAGAGATGAGGATAGAAAGAGTTCCAAGAATAGTGGACAGCCAGTGAAAATACCTAGAGGCTGCTGAAGGAAAGCCTTGTTCAAGGAGGAGCAAGGATGCCAGTGTCACCAGATTACAAAGTACATGGGGAGGTTGGGGTGTGAGTAAGTTGTAAAACTGGAAGAGTAGGAGGGGGCTAACTGAGTATACATGAAGTAATACATGAAGACAATTATTGTGTCCCCTCTTAAGTCTTCTCTTCTATAGACTAAATACCCCTATTTCTTCAACTAGTTCTCAACATGGCATGATCTCAAAGCTCCTCTACATCCTGACTGTCCTCTTCTAAAGATTAGAGTTTATCAGTGTTCTTTCTAAAATGTGATATTCAGAAAAAATTCACAACACTCCACATGTGGCCTCATCTGAGCAGAGTATAGTAAAACTTAACAGCTTCCAAGTCTTGGCCACTCTGCCTCTCAAGGAAGCCTATGTGAGTTAGGTTGTACAAAGGAAGCATAAAGCCTTTGATTTCACTTCTCCCTCCTAGACATCATTGATAAAACCAAAGTAAAGTGAAATGGTGGATTAAATTGTTAATTTAACTGTAATAATTATGCATGTAACCAGTAACAAGATTAGCTGTGTAGGTCAAAGTCTCTTCTCTCTTAAATGACCCCTGTGGGTCCCAGGGGCTTAGCTTCCTTTAGTCAATGCTTCTACCTCACTTCTCCTCAAAAACAAAACAAAACAAACAAAAACCCAGATCCATTCAAAAGGAAGGGGATGAGGAAGAAGGAAAGGGGAGTGAATAGGTCTGAGTCTACTTGCATTAGGAAAAAGCATACAACTACTAATGCCTAAATCTGTTTATTTATAACTTAATAGCACAGAGGGAGGGTTCTCAGATTTTTTGTTTTAGGACTATTCTACAGTCTTAAAAATAACTGAGGACACCTAAGAGCTTTTGTTTATGTGGATTATATGTATTGATATTTATCATAATAGAAATTAAAACTGATAAAATTTTAAAGTATTTCTCTATTAATTTATATTAAAGTAATAATAAACTTCACGTGGGAGCACAATACATTAGGGGCAGGTAGGTAGCACAGTAGAGAGAGTACCGGATATGGAGTCCAGAAGAACGCTGGGTTTGGAATCAGGAAGACTCATATTCTTGAATTCAAATCTGGTCTCAGACATTTACTAGTTGTGTGACCCTAGACAATTCACTCAACCCTGTTTTCCTCAGTTCTTTATCTGTCAAATGAGCTGGAGAAGGAAATGGCAAACCACTCCAGAACTTTGCCAAGAAAACTCCAAATGGGGTCATGAAGAGTCAGATACAACCAAATAATGACTGAACAACAATAATAAACCCATTTAAATGTTAACCTAAGTAACATTTTAATAAAAAAAAACCCTATATTTTACAAAACAAAAAATTAGTAAGAAAATTGGCATTGTTTTACATATCTTTGCAAATCTCTTTAATGTCTAACTTTATAGAAAACAGTTGAGTTGTCATATCTGATTCTGCATCAGATCTGCTGTGGATTTTGGTTTGGTTGAAGTGTGTAAAGAAAATCTGGCCTCACACATATATATATTTGGAAAATGGAGGAATATTTCAGTAGCCAAATAATGTCAGTAATATTATGTAAAAAAATTTTTTTTACCTTGATCTTAAAAAGTTTTCAGGGATTCTCAGGGGTACACAGACCAACCTTGAGAACCACTAGCTTTGAGGGATGGTCCTGAATCATGTAATTAATCTCCCTTGCTGTTGAATTTATAGAAGTTATTAAAAAAATCAAAATCCACAAAGAACTTTTTCATATGACCCAAACCCCCCCTTGTATGAAAGAAACCTTTTCTTACTATCCCAATCTCTCTCTGTTTCCTTCTGTCTTTGTGTTTCTGTTACTCTCTTCTCTCTCTCTCTCTCTCTCTCTCTCTCTCTCTCTCTCTCTCTCTCCCCTTCCACCCCTCACTGTCTTTCTTTCTGTCTCTCATAAATAATTTTCCCTTGGAATTCCACTATTCACAATTAAGAACAAACACAAAATTACATATAGGTGATAACAGGTCTTAATTTTACATTGAGGTTAAGATGACTTTTTCTGTATGAAAATTTAAAATTATGAACAACTTTATAAAAAATAGAGAAATCTTAAATTAAATGCCTGTCATATGCAGAGAAAAAGTGAGGGATCAAAAACACTTCTCCAGCTTTCATAAATCTGATACTCCTTTCTCAAGGCTTTGAATTATGTAGATGTAGCAAGTTAGGAGAAAGTTCAAACTGCCTCAACACCACAGTTGCAAGTCTCTTTGATCACCATGTATTCCTGCTAAAGCATCTGTAGTAGGTCAGGCCTGACCAGGCTGGTCTGATATTGAGGGTTCAAAATCAGAACAGAATGAGCTAACAAAAGGAGGATTATGAAAAGAAGGAATGAATACTCAACAAGGACACAACCTTGATTCAGTTAAATGCAGCTTCCCTGCTTCTGTGTGGGCCATGAAGGTGAATGATCAGAAACCTGACGAAAGCTGCTGGTAGTTCCTCCTGTCCCTGGCCCTTTTTCTACTAAGGGGGCCAGAAAGCTATTTCAGCAATCTAAACCATGATTCTCTTATCCAATTAAATTGTGAGGACAGTTTCGATGCCTTTTAAGGAAAAAAAACAAAGAAAAAACTAGCTTAGTCTGGGTGTACAAAAAGCCAGTTCAATCTATGTGGCAGGAACCTAGGACATATTGCTTCTCTCTCTCTATCGCCCATCCCCAGGAGTTCTCAGTTGTGAACTTGCCACTACATCCATTTTCCTCACATCTGAAACTGAACATTTCCTTGAAACTGAAACCAAATTCCCCAAACTGAGCCTCTACTTCAGAACTCTCGAGATTCTCTCCCCACAAGTGAGAGGAACTTACAGTGGAATTATAATTTCCAAAAGTCCATGCAAATAGACTCTGAAAGTCTCATCATTGCCTGAACAAACTCAGTTTTCCCCAAACCTGGTGACATTAGGATAGCCAATTAGAATCACTTAGGCCAAAAAGTAGGGGTAGCTATTTCAGAAGTAAAACATGTTTATGGTTTGGATATCATCGGCTTACCATGAACAAGCTGACCAGATAATTTATTGTGTCAGCCTGTTTCTCATTGCTACCATGTGGGAGGGTGACCCTCGACAGACCAAGCAACCGGCAAATATGATAGCTTCTTTGTGACACAAAAGCTCTGCTTTGAATCAGACTTGTTACCAAGGCAAAATCATACGTAGCCACTAAATGGTAAGTATGGGAGCTTTTCAGGAAGTAAGAATGTAATGTATCCAGCAGTATGTTCATTATTATAATGGAGAAAAAAAATTCAAAGTTCTAGACTTTTAGATCTACAGGAGGACTTAGATATATTTAGTCTAATCTCCTAATTTTAGAGATGAAGAAATTGAAACCTGGAGTAGTTATGTGACTAATCCAAGGTCATGCATCATGTGAATGTAAAAAGCCAAAGTTTGTCTAGCTTCAGTCTCTCTTCTGATCTCCAGGCCTGCATTACCAAGTTGTCTATTGGATATTTCAGACTGGGGGTTTCATGGACATCTCAAATTTGATATCTAAAACAGTTCATCTTTCCCCCAAAACCTATCCCTGTTCTGATCCTCCCTATTTCTGTTAAGGGTGCCACCATCAGTCCAGTCTCCTGGGTTCATAACCCTCTATACCTCACTCTCTTTCATCCCAAAATATCTGATTAGTTGCAAGATCATTCTATTCTTACCTCTATACCATCTCTCATATCTGACTCCTCTCTACTCATACATCTGCTACCTTAGTTCAGGTACTTGCCACCTTTTACCTGATACTAATTGGTCTATCTGCCTCAAGTCTCCTCCGCATGTATGCTAGTGACTTTCCTTTAAATGGAGAGTATCCCTCAACTACTTAATAAACTCTAATGATTTCCTTTTGCTTCTGAAATAAAACATAAACTCTTCTTTTTGGCTTTTGAGTTCTTCACAATTTGGTCCCTATCTTTCTGCTTCTTTATGCCTTACTATCCTTTACACAGTCTGCAGTCAAGCTAGACTGAACTCTCTTTTCCTTACACATAGCATTCCATATTCTGTCTCTATTACTTTATTTACACTGGTCATCCCTCATGCCTGGAGTGCAATTTGTCTCTCCTCAACTATGCCTCATATAATCTCTTAACTAACTTCAAGATGCAGCTTAACCACTACCTTTCTATATGAAACCCTTCCTTATATCCCCAATTGCTAATATCCTCTCTCTGTAACTACTGTGTATTTAAGTTCCTTGTGTTTCTTTTATGTTTATTCTATACATGCTAATCAATGTGCATCTTCCTTGATGGAACATAAATTACTTGAGATCAAGAACTATTTCATTTTTTTTACTATCTCCAGCCCCTTAAGAGTGTCTGGCATTTAGCAGATACTTAACAAATTCCAGTTGATTGGTTGATTGTTGATTATCTCACACAGTCCTGGATCTTTGATTTTTCTCTATTTTGGGACACCATGAATGAGAAGAATGGTATGAATAAAGAGACATTAGACTCTATATAAGGGTACCCTAGAAATCTGGTTTATTCTTTTGTCTCTTTAGAGATGCTCTGGGTCCAGAGAAATGAAACTGGTAGACTAAATTCTGAGAGGGAAAAGGACTGTTTCACCCTTCTCTGGGATCAGAATTATCTGTTTTGAGATAGAAATCCACACAAATGACTTGTAAATGAGAGGGCCTGTCTAATGAGGAGAGTTTGTATTCATGATGTAGTTATTTCACAAAATTAAAACTATGTGATCACAAAGTAGTAAAACTCAGAATCTTCTGATGAAAAAGGAATATAGGCTGGGAGAATTTTTCTGCACTTATCACCATGGGGATTCTCATCCTGAAATAATTGTCAATGTATTTCTTTTAAAAAATTGATTCTGAGTTATTGAGCTGGAGAATATTTCCTTTTGGGGTATTTTTTCTCTTTTTCTAAAAATTTTTCTTCTTTTTGCTATTTACTTTTTTTCCTCTTGAGACTAGGTCTCCCAATCTCTCCCAGACTGGAAGTGTATTAATAACTCAGGGACCAATCAAAATACTGAAGCACAGAATCTTTAACCTGCTCGGTTTTTATGACCTGAGCCAGGTCACTTCCTTCTTAGGCAGCCTTGTGGCCATCCATTCCCATGGACTCATCAGGTTGGTCCAGTCAGCATTAGCTGTACTATAGTTCAGAACTTCTAAAGTCAGCTCTATCAGCTTTAGCCTTCCTAAAGCAGGGACTATAGGCATGTACCACCATGCCCAATTCCTATTCCCATTTTGAAATGTTTTCCTGTTCTTTGCTGGGTTTATTCTCTCTCTCTCTCTCTCTCTCTCTCTCTCTCTCTCTCTCTCCATATATATGTATATATACATGTATGTATGCATAAAAATCACAAAAGGACATATATACATATATGAGTATTAAGCATGTATAGGCATATTTGTGTATGTGAATTGCTAATTAATTTATGAAATTATGAAATCAGGCATGCATGCCCTGTTCTTTGAGTACTCACCAGAAAGACCACAATGGCAGCAGAAAGTGAGGCTGCAATCACACTTCAATGAGGTACAGAAGGTGTCAGGACAAACAGCATAGAAAGGACAGAGATAAACTGTGAAAGGGGTACAGAGACAGAAGGCATCAGGCTGGGGATAAAGTATGAAGGCAGGCAGGTAGTGTTGAGGAAAAGGATAGGGAGAGAGAGGTACAGAGAATAGCTAATAGAACCATGGATTATTAGGGTAGCCAGTGGATAGAATGTTTGACCTGGAGTCAGGAGGACTCATCTTTCTGAGTTGCAATCTAGCCTCAGATACTTACTAGCTGTGTGACCCTGGGCAAGTCACTTAATCCTCAGTTTCCTCATCAGTAAAATGAAATGGAGAAAGAAGTGACAAACTATGATCTGGAGATACCTCCAGTAACTTTGCCAGGAAAACCCCAAGTAGGGTTTCATGAAGAGTTGGACATGACTGAAATGACTGAACAACAATGACAACAACAACATAGACTAGAATCAGGAACGCTCGGCAGCATGAACTGAGTTGGGCACGGAAGACAGCTAAGGGGGCAGGAATTTGGGGACTTATTTTTATAGGGGTTTTGTTGGAACAGACTAACTCTTATCTGTATCACCTTGGAGTTAGTTCATTAACATATCCAAATCATCTCAAAGTTGTCAAAACTTTAGAAGGCATATAGATGTATACATATATCACATTTGGTGTCCTGTTGATCTTACTGTGGATGTCTGGAACTTAACTGAGATTTACATATCCTAGGACCAAAAAAGCCCGACATCAAAGTCTTGGCCTCCCTGATTGAGCACATATTACCAAGATGTGGTTTTTGGCTAATATATGATACAGCTTGCAAATTATGCTCCTCTGACCTTTAGGACGGTTGATATGTGACTTCTAGGTTCCCCTTTTCAATCTTACTTCTCGCTTTTGTTACTTTATGCTGGCTACTTATAAAATTACTTACTCTACTGACTAGACAGGGTCTTGGTGGTCAGGAGGACCAGAAAAAGATATAATTTTAACATAGTATATATGTATTTATGTATACATATTCTCCCTTCTTGGGATTTTCCTGTCTCTTGATTAACCCAGTGATCTCATTGACTTGCTAATACATTGTGAGACTGAGTGCCGCTGAATACTAATGTATTTTGCCTGTTACCTATAGAAGTATTGCACTCCTATTAATCACTGCTGCTTGAAGTTAATAGTAGGACCATATTATTGATTACACTGCTGCTTAATTTCATGTGGCTCCTGCTCCTATTCCCAAAAGGATTATCCAGATCCAGAGAGAGAAAATGAACAGAACATTCCTCCCACCTCCCAGACAAAGTCTCAGAAATGGCTGTATATTTTTCCTCAGTGAATCATTGCCTTAAGCCCAGAGCGTCTCCAAAGACACAATAAGAAGTAACGAAAACAACATCAATTAAAAGCACTTATAAAGCATTCTCTATATGCCAAGCACTCAACTAAGTGCTCAGGATACAAAGAAAGGCAAAAAATTTTCTTGTCCTCGAGGAGCTTACATACTAGTGGGGGAAGACAGTATCTATACAAACTGATACATATAAGATACCCACAGAGTATATACGAGGTAATCTTAGAAGGGAGGACTCTAGTAGCTGCTAAGGGGACAGGAAAAGCTTCCTGTACAAGACCTCATTGGAGTTGTTTTGAAAGAAGTTAGGAAGTTTCCCTTGGGCTATATCATAGTCTTCTCTTCCCAGTCAAAGTCACCAGGAGGAGGCCAGTACCATAAGCACAGTGTCTTGCCTGAGCCTGAGACAACTGGTTAACTATGCTAGGTATTTCTCCTTTATCTGTGTTTTGATTTCCCCTCTTCCCCATCTAATTGAGATTGTATGCTCCCTAGACAGTTTGCAGACTATCTTGGGAACCAAGAATAATGGGATCCACTTAAAACCCCCACAGACCACCCACACTCCTTAAACAATAAGTACCTAGATAGTGGGGTGAAAGGCACTCTAAAGCACACAAAGTAAGTAGATCTGTAGCGCTTCTAGTCAGGGTTTTAATGATTAAGGATTGCCCTCCTACTAAATATTTTCCTGATTTTTCTCTTTCTGTCCACTAAAATTATACCAGATGGGAGATCAGGAAATATAAACCACCGTGTCAATCACAATGACTATTATAGTATTTGTGAGGTTTAAGAAGAAGCCTTGGAAAGTTCAAATTGTTTCAAATGTAAAAAACGAGGTGAATAACTTGCTGAGGTTAACAACCATGAGGTAGCTGGGGGCCTGGCAAAGTGTGTTTATTGTAGGTTAATTCAGCCTAAGCTAAAAATAACGTTCTCCATCTGTAAAAGGCAAGAGAATGAGCTAGGGGTAAGCTGCTTATAAGAAACCTGTTCACAACAGAAATTCTCAGGGACAGGAGCTTAGATAGTTCTCAGATAGCTAGCATAAATATTTAGTAAAGTATTAAAAACTTTTCCCCAAAGCATTATTCGATGTTGACATCATATTCTATTGAATGTAACTAACTCCATGTAGATTTTTTCCTAAAGTGTACAAAATGACCCCCCTAAAAGAACATATAGGACTTATATTTATGTTATAAGCGTTGAGAAGAAGCATAGGAGAAACAGATTTCTTTTGTCCTTAGATGTCCCCTTCCCTCCAAGTGAGAATGGCCAAGTCAACCTTTAAAAGAGAATAGGTAATTTCTTTATTGTTCACTTTGCTCTTGTGTTCTTTTTCCCATTATTTGTTTCAAAAGCCTGTGAAATGTAATTTTATGAAAGGAAAATTTAACGAGATTTTTGGTCCAGGCCTGTGGGTTCATCTGAGGGAGAAATTCCTGATATTGAAATTTCTTCCATTAATGCAGGTTTACAACTCATCTGTATTGTATGGTCTTAGAGAGTTGTCTGGGACACTGAGAGGTTAAGTGATTTGTCCAGAGTCACAGAGCCAGTATGTGTCAGAAGCAGAATATGAACTCCAGTATTGCTGACTTCAAGGCCAGCTCTCTATATACTGTTAAAGAGCTGCTGCTCCATGGAAAAGCTCCATTTAAATATGCAAATAGAAATGTTGATTAGTGGGAGAAAAAGCACTGGACTGGGAGTTTAAAGACCCAGGTTTTTAGTCTTAGTTCTACTCTATCGAGTCATTTAGCCTGTGTGAACATCTATTTCCTCTCCTGTAAGATGGAGTTGTAATAGATGATCTTTAAAGTCATTTCTCTTCTAATATTCAAAGTTTCTAAATATTCCTGGGCATATCTGGACACACTAAACTATGTGAAGTCATTAAGCCCTTCCTTCCTGTGAATTGGTATGAGCTAGCTTAAGTTTTGATGGGTAATGAGGGTAATGAAGCAAAACAAGTTTGGAACAAATGGCAGCACCCTTGACAACAGGTTTATGTAGGGCCCTATAGTTAGGTGGCCCTGGGAAGCCAACAGGCAGAGTAAATATACTGGACACTTCACTGGGAATATGGAAAACAAAGGAAAGTTCTAGGAGAAAAATATAAGCAGAAGAATACAGAAAGGGGCAGTAAGAAGGTTCAGAGAATACATTTTGCCCATTGTGTAGTTTTTTGATTTGATAAGACTCTCGGAATAAGTGCTGAGCTCCAAAGATTTGAGAGAATGCAGTACAAATGCAATCTTCAAGTCACAACCAGAGGCTGGTATATCTATCTCTAAAGACAGTCTGATGGCTACCTATGTCACTGATGCCAAAATCTACCAAGATCTACTTTTTCTGACTTATTATATACTACTTAACTTCATGTAGTGTGAACTCTAGCCAAACTAGTCTATTTCCCTTTGAATATTTTAAGTTCCAGTATTTCTCTAAACTTATTCTGAGTTTCTTCTCTAAATCCTATGAAACAATAAATGTATTCTCCCTGTTCCTCTCTGTCCTTTCTCATACGTCTGCCTATTGAAATTCCACCCATCCTTCAAGGACTGGTTTGAATATGACTTAATCCATAAACATTTTCTCTATGCCCTATCTATCATATTTGATGAACTACCTTGGCACGATGATTGTACCTTTGTCATGCACTAAGCAAATCTAATGTTATTATAACTATAATTGTATATGCATCATTTCCTCCACTATATTTTATACTCTTAGAGAACAGGTGCCACTACAATAAGAATGCCACACGGGGCAGCTAAGTGGTGCAGTGAATAGAGCACTGGCCCAGGAGTCAGGAGGATCTGTGTTCAGATCTGGCCTCAGACACTTAACACAAAAAAACTAGCCATGTGACATAGGGCAAGTCACTTTACCCCAATTGCCCTGCCTTCCCATCTCCAAAAAGCAAAAAAAAAAATTAGTTATTAATTGCAAACTACTATGAATATTCCTAGAGAGGTAATCAAGGTTTCTCCTACTTTGAGGCTACCTACAGATCTCTAAACAGGGACAACCTAGGATAGTATTCTTAAACCGGCCTTTATACAATGGCTATAGAAGTGAGTGTAATGTAGACTTCTGTAACAGTAAGCACCCTAGCATGCCTAGGGCAGCTACTAGCACAGGTTCTTAGATCTGCTTTTCTAAAGGAAAGCAACTCAAAATGGGTTAACAATCTTACTTTAATCAAACATATCATTTACCTAGTT